>PVHY01012786.1:0-43279 GCA_004024945.1 Uropsilus gracilis | reverse complement strand
GAGGAGGAAGGGGGATATGGAGGGAGGAGGAGGGATCAATTAATGCACAATTGTGACAAATCAATAAAATGAATAAAAAAAAATAATGATCGCTTCAAGTTAAAGTTAGCAATGCTTTAGATAAAAAATAACTATTATCTGATTAAAATTGTTAATAAAAAAATAATAATAAAAAATAATAAAGCTGGGATTTAAGCAAACAACAACAACAAAAAAAAAAAAAACAGCATGGTACTGGAATAAAAACAGATGCATAGACCAATGAAACAGAATTGAATGCCCAGAAAAAAAGCCACACAGGTATGGTCAACTAATTTTTGACAAAGGGGCTAAAACCATACAATGGAACAAGGACAGTCTTTTCAATAAATGGTGCTAGGAAAACTAGATTACTATGCGGAAAAAAAAAAAAAACTAAACCTAGACCACTCCCTCACACCATGTACAAAAACCAACTCAAAATGGATAAAAGACTTTGATGTAAGACCTGAAACCATAAAGTACATTGAAGAAATTATGGGCAAAACATTCCAAGACTTATACTTCAGAAACCCCTTTCAGGATACATCTACAGATGATAAAAAATGAAGGAAAACATAAGCATCTGTACTACATGAAACTAAAATGCTTCTGCACAGCAAAAGAAACAATAACCAAAACAAAAAGAAACCTAACTGAATGGGAAAATACCTTTACCCTACACAAAAGTGATAAGGGCCTGATAACAAAGATCCACAAAGAACTCACACAGTTCAACAAAAATTAGACAAAAAACCCAGTCAAAAAATAGGGAGAAGCCAGACACAGTGGCACATGCCTGTAAGCTTCAGCCTATGAAGCAGCTGGGGCTAGAGATTGCGGTTCGAGTCCTGCTGGGGGCCACACAGCGAGACCTAGTTCCAAGAAAATAACTGGGTATGTTGGCATGCGCCTGTAACCCCAGCTACCTGGGAGGCTGAGGCTGGAAATTGCTTGAGTCTGTGGTACCCTGGGCACCATGAGCCTGAGGTTCCATGGGCAAAAATAGCGAGATTAGTCTCAAAAAAAAAAAAAAAAACCATTGGGAGAAGATTGAAAAAGACACTTCACCAAAGAGAAAATACAAATGGCCAACAGGCATATAAAAAAATGCTCAGCAACACTAAAAATCAGGAAAATGCAAATCAAAATCACAATAAGATACCATCTTACACCAGTAAAAATTGCTCATATCAAAAAAAGGAGCAACAACAAGTGCTGGTGTGGATGTGGAGAGAAAGGAACACTCTTACACTGCTGGTGGGAATGCAAACTGGTCCAGCCACTATGGAAAACTGTGTGGAGGACCCTTAAACTACTGAAAATGGAACTCCCCTTTGATCCAGCAATCCCACTTCTAGGAATCTACCCAAAGGTTACAAGAACTCTAACCCAAAAAAACACCAAAAAGACACCCAGATGTTTATTGCAGTGCTATTTACAATAGCCAGGACATGGAAGCAACCCAAATACCTCAAAATTGATGTATGGTACAAAAAGCTGTGGTATATGTACATGATGGAATATTACTCATCAATCAAAAAAAAGACAAATGCAGCAACATGGATGAAGCCAGAAAGAATCATGCTAGCAAAAACAAGCCAGAAAGAAAAAGAGAAATACTGGATGGTTTCACTTGTATAAGGGATAAAGGGAAAACAAAAACAAGGCAAGAAAATTTTAAAACTAGCTCAGCAAAATTGAATCATGGAGCACGGGAGGTTGGGAGTAGGAATGGGAGGGGCACAAAAGACTAAGACAATGATTCATGAGTGATAAGGTGGTGGGAGAACCCCAGGGTAGATAATGATGTAAAATAAAACAGATAAAATCATCATAATAATAAAAACAAATTAGAGAAAAATTATAAAATAAATAAAATAATGACATCCTCTTTAGTGGTAAAATCATCATTCACACCCTTGGAAATCTTCCAGACTGACAGAAGGAAATCTCTGATTTGATGAATCAGTTTACTGATATGGTCAAAGGTTCCCCAAAAACTCATGAATGGCATCAAGTGGGCAGTAAAAATAATGTTTATTGCAAGAACTTGTAAAGTTGGGGAGAACTTCAGACTCCCTCCCTAGTTTGGAGTTCCAGGACTGCAGAGCAGAGAGAAAGCAAGAACATACCGTATTGCAGCTGAACAAAGGCAGACCACATAAGCAAACCACACCAAAAGTCTATAGAATAATCATCTTTTGGAAAAATACTAAAGGTCCAAACTGAATAGTATAAGGGTAAGTTTTTAAGAGTCAAGAGTTTCTTATTCAAGATGGCAGATGAGCACATTCATTCACTTTCTCTCACTTATAAAATCCCATTAAAATTAATATTTCAAAGATATAAACCTTTAATTTAAAAAAAGTGGGGAGATTCCTTCAGCAGAGGAAGTAGTAGCAGCCCATTCTGGAAATTATAAAATCACGATAATAGTGTGAGCTGAACAAGGAAAGATGGTGGCCATGTAGGAGTTCTGACCTTCTAGAACCCTAGAACCTTCTAGGCCCTACCCTATGAATGGTCATGACTTGAAAATGACAGACAAGGTAATGATAAAAATAGGAATGACAGCACTTGTTTAAAATCTGTAAACAAAATGGTGAATAACACACTGATACCCTCCTCACCATAACTGACAGTATGACAGTATTGACCTACAACCAATCCTAAAATCTGAGGCCAGAGAGGAGAGGAAGGAATGAAGAGCAGAGACGAGGGAAGGGGAGGAGAGAAGATATGAACAGCATTGAAAAGAACTCTCCTATCTAAAAATTTTATTTTTTAGGAGAACAGAGCAGCTAGGGTTATTGTTGGTGCCCCAGAGTAAAGAAAGCTCCAGCATCTTGACGCTTCAGAAACCCACATCAACATGAAGCTGCTCCCTCCCTCAGCCCCCATTCTCAGGCTCAGTAAAGCTTTCAGTGGCCCTAAGCAAACTCCTTAGTCCTCATTCTGATATATGAACCACACCAAGGATTCCTCCCAACCCATTACATAGAGGAAAGCCTACAGCATGAAAGAGAACTGTCCAGAACTTGATCCTTATCCATAATAGTCAGAAGTCAGGAGATAATGTCTGAAGTTGATAAATCAAGGAAGAACAGTATAAGTGTATTATTTAGATCTGCCTTAAAACTAAAAGCAGAGAGAGATAAAAGTGAATGTCTCTCAGCAACAGAACAGGAGATAGGGGAGTAGGGTTAGAAGGGTGAGCAACTGTTGCTTGTCATTCTAAGCCCTTTGGTACTAGTTGCTTTGATTTCTTTTTATTTTTAAAGTACTTTCGAGGAAAGGTCATACTGTAAACGTTATTGCCATAAAAGGAATCATCAAAATAATTTATTGTTATGTGATTTTAACTTTTTGTCCCTGGAGTTTTTGTGTTACTGATTTTTTTTTAATGCAGCCCATGCAAAGAGAGACTCTCTAGCAATTAACCCTCTCAGGATGTTAGCACCTCATGTTTAAGGAATTGTGATAGAAAAGGGGCCATATTACATACTCCTAGGTAATTTAACGGAGGGTTATCTTTTTTACTTGCCAATTAAATTAAGGAGAAAGAAGATCTAAAGGATCAGGTCAGAGTCTCCCATGACCCCCAATATTCCTTAAGCACAAACTCTGTACCAGGCAATATTCTAGCAGTAAACAGAATAAATGTGAATAAACAAAGAAAAGACAAGGATGGACATAGAAACAAGTAAATGGGAGCAATATAGTGTACTGTTAAGAGCAACACAGAAGATCAAAATAGTTTGACTATAGTATAAAGAGATGATTAGGCTTTGCCTATTTGAGAAGTAGAGAAGCCAGTCTTGTAAAGACCCAGCATTAGAGAAGGGAGGAGCAGCATCTTAGGTAGCAAAACTTTAAGTAGGAGAGGAAAAAAAGCTAAAAGAGACATAAATATGTGTTCAAAGAACAGAGAGAAGATAGTTATGGTTGACTTTAGTAGGTACAAAGGGATAGAATAAAGAGACAAGGTAGGAAATCTGGGGACTAGATCATGTTGGGTTTATAAGTCTAAACAAAGAATTTGGATTTTATTATAAGCCTAATAGAAAGTCTTTCCAGACATTTAAGCAAAAGAGAGATTGATTAGATCTTGATTTTTCAAACCACTTCCTACCTGAGATGTTTGGGGGGGGCTAATTATTTAATAAGCTAATTTTAAAAATGTTAAGGTAAATTCAAATAAAATTAGCATGACCTCTCCTAAGAAAACAAACATTCCTTTTTTCTCTTTGAAGAGTATTTATTGAGCATATGCTATCTACCCAGCACTATGCAGAGAATCCGAGACAGACAAGTATTTATCTCAAGGACGCTCATGGAAGAAAAAGTTTGAATCAGATATTCAGCTGGGATAAGTTTTGAGATGAGAAATTGCAAGATTTTCTTTCCCTGAGACAGTTATCAGGCTTTCTCAGTTTTGTAGGGATCAAGGGACATCGCTCTTCTCAATCCTCAAAAAGTGTGGTAATTCCCTTCTGTCCAGCCCTTTCACATGTTCTGCTGTGCTGATGCTGGGTTGACTTGCTTTGGCAGATGAGACATTGGCGAGTATAATCTAAACAGAGACTTAAAAAACACTTGTATATTAGGGCTTACTCTCTTTTGTTGCTCTGGGGAAGCTTGTAACCACCGCCATGTGAACAAACCTAAGCAAGCCTGCTGGTTAATGCGAAACATGCGGTCAAGTGTCCTTCATTGCTGCAGCTGACCTAGAGCCAAGCGCCGAATATAAGTATGAGGTCACCCTAGTTCACCTAGCCCCAACCAAGTCAGTCCAGACAACTTACCCAGCCTCCCTCTCAAGGAACAGTAAGAAAGAATATGTTGTTTTGAGTCAGTATACTTTAGGAGTGACTGGTTACACAGCAAAGGCAGACCAAGAGAAGAATCCAGAAAAATCAATTTACTCTCACAGAAGAAAGACACTCAAACAATATGCTTTCAGTAAAGACTGACTTCTTCTTGTCAATGAGTTCTGAAACATCTCCAGGCTTTTCTACAGACATCTCACACATGTATTGATTCTCACTTTGGACTCTCTGGTTAAGGTAGGAAAAATTAATGGTTCTGGTCAAGACAAGACCCAGGGCCATGAAAGGCATGTATAAAGGGATCTGCACAGGTAGTAGAGAAACCCAAGTTAATTCCAAGTTTGCCCAGCAAATATAGGGTGGGATTAACAAGGGAGACACCAGGGAAGAAAACATTCTGAGCAGCTTTGCTCTGAACTCTGCCCTATTCAAGAACTCCTCACCCAGCCAAGGAGCCACAACTCAAAGGAGAGTCCATGAGCCCAGTAAGAAAGAGTTTACAGCTTCCTTCCTCAAAAAGCTCCAAGATAAACAAAATAAATACCAGTTGGTCTCAGCTGGTCGCACGTTGGCCTGCCTGGAGGAGGGGGATGCCCGAGATAGCTTCTTGAGGTTGCTTCTAGCCCTGCATTTCTAGGAAATAGACAATTATGAACAACATGGATTTTATTATCGTGACATCTCTAAGGTCTCTGCATAAAGCCTATATTTAAAAATATAAACATGTAAGTGAAAAAAATGTCAGGGGAATAAATATTTGTCTTAAAAGAGACCATCTGTTTCAAATTTTTATTTAAAAAAAAAAAACCAACATGTGTTTTATTTTAAATTTGTATGTGTGTTGTTATCCTTGGGTTAAGTATTAGGTAAATAGACAGAAGCATTGAGAATCCATTTTCCAGCAAATTTTGGTTAGAAATCCTTGCACACGTGACACAGGAGATAATTTGGGGGCTAATTGGAGCTTTGTGGGCAGCCAATTCTGTGCAGCCCTCTCTCTCACTCCGTCCTGGTGTGACGGGGATGAGGATTTCCCTGGCATGGGCGCTGGTTTGGGCAAGATGGCGTTTCACACCTCCTCAGACACAGCACATCACAGTCGGCTCCCTGCTCCCAACTGCAGCAGAGGAGTGGCAGGACCACAGAGCCCGTTTTGTTTTGGCTTCATGCAGCCGCTAAACTCAGTCAATTAAGATTTAAAACTTATTTCCAGATTGTAATGGGGCTGCTTGGGCCAGAAAGGCGCGTCAAGAAAAGCTTCACAAAGGTGATTGTAAGCTAATCCCAACAGGTAAGTGGAGAAGATGCCATGGGAGAGGTCATTTGAGGAAGATTGAGGTTTTTTGGGGAAATGGCACGGATATCAGGTGGCTGCAGAATAGGGAGTGACTAGAAAGGAGCTGAAGTGCCCAACATTGGGAACAATAGACAATTTTCACTTTTTCCATCTGTTCTTAGTACCTTCCCATTAGGAATCACTCTTACCCATTCCTTGTGGGTGGTTCTTGTGGGGCTGTGTGGCTCTGCATTCAGAACATACCACTTCCATGAACAAGGCCATTAGCCCAAGAGAGCTCGCATAATCCAGTTAGAGCCAACAGTCCTTTTAGAGAGAGAGATAGGCAGGGATCTGTGAGAAAAGACATTTCTTTTCTACAAAGATATTTCTATTTTTTCCTCCTAAGCTGCTGGGCTGAAAGGTCCCAGTAAGGAATCTTTGTCTTTCTCATCATGTAGAGAGTTCATGCTGGTGGATTAAAAACAGTATCAGTATCGTGGGAACCAAAAAGGAAAGAGAGCTGATATTATTTGGTCAAAGTACACATACACACACAAACCATATAGATTCACAAGACATACAAGACTTATAATATGATCACATGTACATATGTATTTCTATCACCGAGAAAATATATTACTAAATATGGAGGGGAAAGTATCTTACAATTGACAATGCTAGAAAGAAATACAGTATTTCTTTCCTTCAGGAAGATCTTGTGGAAGAGGCAGATAAGCAAATAAATTTGAAGGGTACAAAATAAATGTATTACCAGATATGGAAATCATTCATCAGGAATCCAGGGCATAAGGTAATTCACCTAGCTATAGAAATGGGGAAATCTTCACAAAGGTGACATTTGAGCTTAATCTTGAAAGAGGAAGAGGGGAAGCAATTACCAGAAGAGAGTCTCACTTTGGCTAGCAGAACCATCAGGACTTCCAGATGCCTTCTCCATACCTTCCTTTCATGAAACTCCAGGGACTATGATGATTTAGCAGAATCTCAAAATATTATAGCAGTAAATTCCAACCAGACGGCTTCACTTTCTGGATAAGTGGAGGCTAGAACTTGAGGTGCAAGAGAGAATTTTAACTGGCAATATTTTTAATGGAAAACTTTCCAAAACACACCATAATAAACCTTTGGCATCTGCACAGGGTATAGTGGGGAGTCTTGATGAATCTCCAAATACACAAATGCAGTTGAATCTGAACAAAGTCCTGGCTTGCTGAAGAATCATATTCACATGAAAAGCCACAGGTACCCTGTGATCAGCCTGGCCCCATTTATCACCTCCCTTTCCACCAATGCTACAGTTTCACCTCTTGCTTGATGAGCAATTATATGTAACTGATATGTTGATCACGCATGACTTATGATGTAATCAAAGCATAATTTTATTTTCATCTCCCATTTTCCTTTTCCACCTGATTCCACGTGGGTAGTCTTTCTCTATGACAGCTTAAAACTCTCACTGGTCCATGACTTTTGAGTTCAGTCTTGAGTGGTTGACAGTTGAAGTAACAAACACCATCCTAAGTCAGTAACTTTGAATGTCCATTTCTGAATAATAATTAAACTTGATTTAAGAACATGCCTTTCTCCCTCTTCCCTCCACTTTGCATTAAGTTTAAAGGGAGGAAGTTGTTGGTCTTTCCATCTGCCCTGTGTGACTTTGTTTTGTATCAACACACACATACACACACGCACTCTCTCCCTCTCTCTTTCTCTCTCTCTCTCTCAGAGTACAGAGTAGGCACTTCAATATTTGACAGAAATCTCTTTGTTGATATATTCTCTCTCTCTCTCTCTCTCTCTCTCTGCTGACTCAACCATTTTACATTCTCAAGGTAGACATGGGGTTCTCCAGTTTCATTTCCTGTGTGTGCATATTGAGGTGGTGAGCTAACTGTGAAATTTCACATCAATTGCATTTTGATGTCCCTATCAAATCTTCATAACATCCTATGGAATATATTATTGTTATGAACTAAATATTTGTGTCTCCCTCAAAATTCATATGTTGACACCCTAGTCCCTACTTTGATGACATTTGGAGGTCTAGGTGGGATCAGGAGTATGGCGCTCTCTCATGAAATTAGTGCTCTTATAAAGAAAATATTTCCCTCTTTTCTAGCTCTGCTTTCTAAAGACATAACAAGAAAGTAGTCATCTACAGGTCAGGAAGAGAGCTCTCATCAAAATCCAAACATGCCACCACCTTGATCTTTGTCTTTCAGCCTCCAAAACTGAGAAAATATATTTCTGGTTTTTAAGCCCCTCAGTCTGTGGTATGTTTTTATGGCAGCCCAAACTGACAAGCACAATTACAAAGTAGTGGAGTCACTGAGATAGTTTCAGAGATCTCTTTTTCTAGTCTTCCCCTAGTTTCTGGGTTGGGTACCTAATAGTCACTCAAAAAGTTATATTGAATGAATGAATAAACATATAGCAGAATGACAGAATCACTCACTTCAGATGTCCAAGCTAGGCAGAAAGCCATATTCCATTCTCTGTATATGATTTTGTTTTTTAAATATGCAAGTAATGCATAAACACATACGTGTGTGTGTGTAACATACAAATAAAGCTAAAGCAGTTTTTTTGCCAAACTCCCCAGCAGTTCATCCCACTTCCCTCCTTAGAAAGGACAAATGCAATTAGCATGATCTGGTTCTTGCAGAACTCTGTCTTGGCCTCTACATCCTGTGGACCTGTATTATGTGGTATCATGGCCTGATTATGGTGCTGAAGCTTGTACTTTCTCTTATATTTCCCATACCTCTTTATGCCAGCCCATTCCTCATCCTTTTAAGTACTGCATCATATTCCACAGCAGAGAGACCCACAAATGAATTTTTCCGGTGTTTCTACATTTTCTTTCATATAATGTTGCAAACCACATCCTTTCACATTTTCTTCAGGCACATGTGCAAGAGTTCAACTGGGCTAGAAGATTCATGCACTGAAAATTCTGATTGCCTTTGCCACATTGCTGTCCATGGGTAGGGCTTGCAAGCCCTCCACCAAAATCTCCATCCCACCAACATGATGTTTTTTAAGCCTTCCTAAATTTGTAATCAGTCTAGTCAGACTAGAAAACAACTTATCACTAATTTTTAGTTCTCTGATTACTAGTCTAGTTTGTTTGTCTCTTTAATTTTTATTGTAAATTGTCTGTTCCTTTTCTGTACCTATTTTTCTATTGGGTTGTTTGTCTTTTCGTTGTTATGTTAGAGAAACTCTATCTTGAGGTTAGCAACCCTTTGTTATATATGTTACAAATCTTCTCCCAGGAAGTTATTTGTTATTTAACTTTGTTTATGGTGTCTTTCTCTGTATAAAAGTTTGTATTTTGTATAGTCATATATTATAAATGTCTCCTTTTGTGGCTTCCTCCCAAGATTAATAAAACATTACTATTTTCTTCAGATATTTTGAAGGCCGTTTTGTTTAGGGAAAGGTTCAGTTTAGCTATTTATTCCATCTAGAATATTTTTTATGGGAAGAAAAAGTAGTACATTATTTTCCTAAATTCGCAGTGATCTCAACCTCATTCATTGTATGATCTATCTTTTCTCCCTCTTACTGGCAATACCATATTTACTATGTACTAAAGTACCTTAGTGAGTAGGTGTATTTTATTCTGATTTATCTAAAATATGTCTTCTTAAACTACTCCAGTTTGCTCACTTGTACCAGGAACTGACTTTGGGGAAGTCTATTTCTTATATACACATACATACAAGATGTTTTTCTCTTCCATGATGGGAAATAAAATGCAAAAGCTTGAGACCATTAATAAGAGGCTCCTTACCCACTCCAAGCTTGTACTGTCAGCAAATCAAATGCATACTTCAGCAAAATATCAAATTCTCACAAATTCTCACAAATTCTCACCAACTTCACTCAGCTATTCCATCCTAGGCTACTATTACAAGAGCCCATTAGATTATGTGCAACTGGTGCTGACCTGGAGTCCCTGGCCTAACCAAGACTTGGACTGCCAATGTCTAGAATAGCTCTGGATGGGAATAGCCCTCCATGTCAGTGGGATTCGACATCTGACTATGAAAAAATGTCTGATAAGTATTAGAGGGATATGTTCTGGAATCATTTCTCTCCAACTTGTTTCTTCTGAACCACCTGAATGCCAAGTCCAAATCCCTGGCCCCACACAGAGAAAAAAAGACAGACATTTTTGTATATAGGGGTGACATTTCTTATCTCAAATTAGAGGTGACCTGACCATAACTTTGACATACTAGTCAATCAATTATTTCCAGAAAAAAAGCCTGCGGGTCAACTGTCTTAAAATTAAACATGCTATTTCTGAGAAGCATCCTCCATTTTAACTGATTTATAAATAACAACCCAGCACAAGTTACTTCACTTAGTTACCTTGGCACTAATGTAGCGTTTGTCTTGGACAGGGTCCTGACAGTAGCATTGCCCAAAGCCAGGCATTCTCTGGTGCTTTGCCAAGATTTTATTGGGCAGTGGCAAGGGTCTGGTTCTATACCAATCTTAAACATTCTTAGCCACAGGCACTATACCTCAGTCATGTTAAATGAGGTGGGCTCCTGGGCCAAATATGCTCATTCATTTATGCACTGGAATGGGCTCAAGGCAACTTCAGAAGAAAATACTGGTTTCTGATAGTGATGGGAGGGCTCAGCTTTCAAAGAGATACCAATCTCAACCCAGCTCCACAGTCAGATAGGACCTGTGGATACTCAGGAGGAGACTAAGAGCTGCCCTCTTAGCCCAGCTAGAAGGTATGGTTTGAAAGCCATATCACTAAATATTTATCTAAAATCCCATGGAGAAATAACACTTTTCAAAGAGGCTTGCTTGAAAGATAAGCAGTCCATCCACTCTTCCAGACTTTCTAACACCAATTCCTGGACTCTGCCAGAACTGCTGAAACACAAATACCTGGAGTACATCACACTAGCCCCAGCAGAATTGCTTTTGCTGTACTGTTTTTGGTGCGATGCCATCGGCAATTTTTTAAATGTAATTACAAGAAACAGTTCCATGAAAAGCATCATTATATTTGGGGTAACAAGGTTATTGAAGACATTGTTCATTACATCACACAGTGTTTTTATTATTAATATCCTCAGGGGTAATTCTGTCTGAATTGAGCACTAAAACTAATTTGCTTCTCCCAGGCAGTCAGTTTGTTATCTGTGACATGATTTTCCAGAGGGTGCTGGGAGGAACATTAAGGTAAAAAGCTGTTGTTGCATGAAAAGGAGGGTTCTAATGTCAAAAAATAAAAAATAAAAGTAGAAATCTCCAGGGTCAAATCAGTTGTCATTTTGTCCTTATCCCTAGAACCCTATCTCATAATGTTGCAAAATATAATAGCTACTTGGAGACTGAACATCATGATAGCAAGGACACAGCTTTTGTGATGGGGCCTAATCAAAGAAATTGATATCTATCAATCAGAATTGCCTTCCCCACCCCAAGATTTTTGACCAGCAGCCTTGTGTTGAGACCTCAGAAGTCCTGAAAGATGAAACAATGACTGTGGGATCTTCTCATTTGCTCCCTCTCCCCTCTTCTCCTCCCCACCCCACTGACTCTACCCAAGCACAGTGGCCACGGGGTCGCTGTCTCTCCCCTTTATCACACACTAGACTTGTTCTCCCCTCACAGAATCTTTGCTCGTGTCCCAGTCTCCGCTGCTCAGGCTTCCAAGGTCTCCGTTTTTTGTGTTTTGTTTTCTCTCTTTTGTCACTTGGTTAATTCTGGCAGATTTTCCAAGACGGAGGGAGAACTCCATGGTTTTATAGACATCACTAGATAGTCAACTTTTGGCTTCCTTTCTGTACAAGGAATAGACTAATCAAAGGGTATAATTTCTTCTTGGAATATTTGTCTTTTTTTTAATTTGTGTTCATTGGTTGTTGGAGCTCCAAGGCTGCCACTTTGCCAACAAAGAGGCTATTTGTTCCCATCACTACCCCCACACTTTTCTGAACTTAAGGTTATGGGAATGCTTTAAGATTCTAGAAAGCTGAATTCTGATTATGGCAGAAAATATTGCTTGTCAATTCCCTTCTTCCTTAGTAATAGAGGCCTCAATTTTCAACTGGCATTTGGCCACCAAGAATAAATACTGTATTTTTCATCTTTGCAACTGCAAGTGAACATGAAAGTGGAACTGGCATTTGTAATTTCTAGGAAGTATTCTTAATAGCTTGCTTTCTTATTTTATCTCTCTCTTCTAGTTGGAGTGTGAATGTGAAGGCTGGTGCTCTTGTAGCCATCTTAAATTGTGAGGAAGCACAAGTGTGACAGAAGAACTAGATGCAAGGAGCCTACAGGTTCCTGATGATTATGGATCTATCATATGGCCCTCAACTCCCTACTCAGGACTTTTTTATTTGAGTGAGAAATAGTCACTTAGTTTAAACCTCAGCTATTTCTCTGCAATGGACAGACTTTTTCTGTGATTCAATAGCTGTACCTGGTCTTAATTAAAATACTGGGTAACTGAAATTTTACTGGACTAAGAAAGAGCCTAGGATCCCTAGTCTGAGGTGGAAAGGAGCATGGAGCAGGAATTTTCCAGTTTGAGTTCACAAAAACAAAGGAAAGTGTAGAACAAAGAATGAGAAGGAAAGCTTCAGGGGCCACAGGGCTAACTAACTAGATACTGGAGAACTGTACTACTCAAGCACAGTCCCTGAGGCAGCAACACTGATATCTGGAAATTTCTTAGAAATGTAGAATCTCAGGCCCAGCCCAGACCTACTGAAACAGAATGTTCACTTTAACAAGTTCCCCAGATGATTCATATGCACTTTGAAGTGTGAGAGGCACTGCCTTAGGAGGGCATTAATATCACATAGAGACAAAAGGCAAGGCCACACTCCCCATGCATCAAAAGGAACTGGCACTAGGCAGAAATTATTTTGGAAAGAATGATCTCATCAGAAAAATTCCTGCTACTCACAGTTTAGCAGAGAAGCTGGTTGACCACCCCAAGACTTGGGCGGGGGTGGGAGAAAGGAATTAATGAAAGGAATTAGAGCACTAGGTCTGTGTGTGCTGGTATAAAACCTCGGTTTTTTGCACTATATTGTAACACAAATTCTCCATACTTCTTACCTGGACTAAAAGCCCAAAGCTAATAAAGTAAAGTTTGTCCGAAAAAGAAAATCCAGCTGAGCGTGGTGTCACACACCTGTAATCCAAGCGCTGGAAGGCAAGAGGCCCAGGATTGCCTGAGTTCGTGTGTTTGAGACTACCCCAGGCAACATTGCAAGACCGAGTCTCAAAAAAGCAGCCAGGCACGGTGGCAGGCACCTGTAATCACAGCTACCTGGGAGGCTAAGTCTGGGGATCACTTGAGTTCGTGAGACCGGTACTACTCCGGGCAACATAATAAAACTTAGTCTCAAAAAAAAAAAAAAAAAAAGTAAAGAAAAAGAAAGACAATCCTTTAATATAGAAAGTGCACCACAGGGATGTCTCCACATTCTAGATTCTAAAAAAGAACTAGGAGAACATAACATATACAGCATGCACAGAAAAGGAGAAAAGTCAGTCTAGAAAAGAATTAAAATGAAGTTCTAAAAATCAGTCATCCAAATTAAAAGATAATAAAACACTCCAACAAATTGATTAAGTAGTACAGTGACATGGCTGTGGAGAAAACTGGTGACTTAAAAAACAGACCTGAGAAAATCATCCAGAATACAAAACAAATGAGAACTTCAATAAAACATAAAAGAGAAAAGTGTATACAGAAAATAAACGGACAGAGAGAGAATAAATTTTCATATTCCTGTATCTAACCACCAGTAGGTGCTTAGAACTAAGCAAGAGGAAATGTTTGAGGAAATGATGGCTGGATTTTCTAGATTTGAAAAAAGATTATGAACCTTGGGTTAGAAAAGCACACAGTATATGTAAAAACAAGTATACATGTACACATACAATTGTGAAATCACAGAATATCAAGAGGAAAGATAACATTTTTAAAGATACTAGAAAGATTATCTTCAAAGACATGTCTATCAATGTGATATCACTCTAAATATTATTCACCTTTCTTATTGGCAATACCTGCTGCCAGAAGATGATAGAACAATCTCTTTTAAGCACTGAGAGGGGGAAAAAGGAGTTCATCCACAGTTCCATAATCAGCTGACCCACAACTGACACTAAGGAAAAAGGGAAGATACTTTTGGCAAAAAAAAGGGTTTGGAGTTAACAAAACACAGATCTTTATTAAAAGAACTGCTGAAAAATTACTTCAGAAAAAATGAAAAGAGAGAAGAGAAGATGAAGCAATTGTGGACTATATATATATTTATAGTTATTTATATATATATTTATATATATATAAACATTAGTAAGTCTAAATAGCGATTCTAAAAATAGTAAAGCATAGTAGAGCTAAATACTACACCACAGTAATGTGGAAGGTGGGAACCATGCTCACACATTCTAAGTTCAATGCCCCATTTAAACGAAGAGACTAGATATAGTGATACATTTAAAACTTGCTCAAAAAATATGAAGGATAGCTGCTGAAAGAAAACTACATAAAGAGTAGAACTATAATATGTCATTGCCAAAAGAAGAGCGACAAGGAGAGAAATACAAAATCTCAGTATGGATATATATTCATAAAATAAGTGTAAAAATCCTGGGCTACAGGCATACATAACAATTTTATCACAGAATTTATTTCCAAGTAGAAAAAGAAACCAGTTCAATGAGGCAAATGAGGTAAAACATCAATCATGTTTACTTCTCATGGAAAATGGAAAAAAAAAAAAAAACTCTCAGTAAATATCCAAAGCAAAACACCAACACACATTTAAACTCAGCAGTGAGATACGTTTAGGTTATCTTTCTATCACTTTATATAATTTAAAATTTTTAATTAAAAAAATTTCAATTAAAAAAAGGAAGAGAATACAAACCCAAAGGAATTTTGCATTTGCTTAAGAGATAGTGGAGAGGGAATAGAGACCCCATCTCTGTCCTATCACCTGTGCTGTGCTGAAGGATCAAGTTCAGAGAGAAGCATCTAGAAGTGGCAGGGAGGGGAGAGGTCTGAAGAGTTGGCTGCTGGTGTAATGCTCCCAGACCCTTTTCCCACCATGTCCGGGTCTTAGCATCTGGTTGTTTTTATATACGACATTTTATAATAGCTTGTTCTCAGTCTACACGAACCACTCAGTCCCATGGAGCTACCCATGCAGATGGTCTCCAGGGAACCCCAGGGACACACTCAGGTGCAGCAAACTTATGAGGAGCCAAAAATGTATACTGGAATGAAGAGAGATGGGGTCAGAGAGAGCAGCTTTAACCTGTGTTACACATACCTTATATATAAATGATCTCGTTTAGTTAGAGCCTCATAAACAACTCTCTAAGATGAGTATTATTGTCTTCACAGAGATTACTATTTTGCCTGTGGCCTCTCACTCCATAAATTGCAGAGTTGGATCTGCCAAAAAAAAAAAAAAAAAAAAAGTGTTCCTGTTGCAGAAAACAAGAAAGAATGCTTACTCCCTCACCTCCCCTCACAAAGGTCCCAGCAATGCTGTTAAACCTTGCTCATTTTCCCTGTTCCCCCAACCTTGACCTTGAGAAATCTCCTGCCACCCACAACCATCTGCTTGTTGGGCTGAGTCTTCATTGCTGACTTGCATAATACTGCCTGGCTGGGCCTCTGGCTCTCCATCAGCTGGATTCACCTATAGCCACCAAACTGCCAAAGTAAATGTGTAATTGACCCAGGCTAGAAGTAGAGCCAGAGAGGCCAAGCAAGGGGCCCCCACATTTACCTCCACAGTATAAAAGCATCAGTGAGACAGAGATGGAAATTGGCATCAGTGGCATGCACACTCTGTGCATTGACCTGGCTATTTTGCATTCATTTCCTCTTTTAATCTTTTCTATAAGCTTACAAGGATGTATTTACCCCATTCTCTATGTAGAAAGAGAGACATGCAGAGGGTAAAAGGACTTCCCTGCATGTATCAGTTGTTTCTCTTACAAGAGAGGTTGAGCGACAGAATCTCCCAGATGCTGAACGCAAGACTGCTAACCTCCCATAGCCATCCTTGCAAGTTCCCAAGTTACAGAGCCTTGGGGTGCTGCTGCTGCTGATGATGATTACAATAATGATGTTACTAATGAAAAACAAACACAGCACTAAGCACTGAACCTATCTTGTACACTTTAGATGTATTGCATCATGTGAACAAGCCTATAACAAGTGTATGCGATAAGTACACTCATGACCCCTATTTCACAGTCAAAAAAATGGGAGGCTTGAGGCTGACATTTTCACTCAAGGGAGTCTATGAAATGATGGAGATGGAATTTCAACCAGACGATCTGACTTCAGAAACCAGAAGCATAAATACTGGGTTATCACCATTAGGTCCTATGAGAGAAAAATGTCTGGTCTAACAGTGACTTAAACAAGACAGAAGTTGCTTTCTTTCATTAAGTAATGGCAGTAGGTCTCTGAGGCCTCAACCAACCTCTCGTTCCCACAACAACATGACAAGTGAACTAACCTGAGCCTATCTGACCCTTTTAGGGAGACTGACTCATAATTTCAACATACGAATTTTGGGAGGATACAAACATTCAGCTCAAAGCAAGAGGCAGTACTTGCAATACCCCACAGCAATCAGGAGGCAGAATACCCATCCTGGGCTCCACACAGACTTGCCCTGATATTCCTTCAGGGTGCTGGGGGGTCAGAATAGAAATCTCAGAGTTACTTATAAAGATCCATAACCCAGCACACTGTCCAGAACCACTTTTGGGAGCAGCCATTAAAGGCTGAAATGAAAATCATACCTCTTTGGAAAAGGATGGAAGGAAAGAGAAGCAGAGAATACCAAAGACAAGGCATAGTGCCAAGGGGAGATGCTAGTATCTACAACCTGACTGAAAAAAAATTTCTGAGTCCCGTCTCCACTACCAGAAGTCAAACCAAGTATTATCTGGGCTAGAGCCCTTTCCCACCTGCCTCTCCCTGCCCTTCTTACCATCTCTGAGTATAGTGGCTGTGTCTACACACATCAAGATAAACCAAGGTAAAATAAAACAGATCAGACTTTTCCAAAATATGTTTATTTCCAGAATGGACATCTCCCACAAGTTACCGAGATGAAGGCTAGGAGATGGCATAAAGGGACCATGTGGGAAAAGTTGATTTTGGGTGCTGCCCACACCCAAAGATAGCAAAAAAGTCAAATTTACAAGGGAAGGCATCTCTTTAACAGACCCTGTCTCCAGATATTTATTGGAAGAAAGTGTCTCTGTGTCTTCTAGAACAGAAAAACGCTGTACTGGTTCATGCTGGTTTCCCTGTAAGGACCTACACAGAGACAGGCTTCTCCCCACCCCACCTCCCTTCTCTGCAAACCCCACATGAGCCTGAAGATCTGACCCAAAATACAAGGAGAAGCAGGCAAGTCTTCCCAGAGTGTCTCCAAACAAGTTCTGCATCCCTCACCCCCACAATACCTCCCTCACCCTCATCTCAGGCCTGCCCTCTCCTTGGGGGGAGCTCAAAGGAGGCTTATTTCCCCCAAGGTTGTCACAGACCAATTTTCTAAACTGCATGAAAACAGAAAACAAACAGAAAACCAAATCCACCAAAGCTTGAGTCTGGAGAACAGCTTGGCAGGCAGGAGCAACGTGCTAACAATTTCATGCTGTTTTAAGAGTTTCTAACTAAGTAACATGTACCAACAACCAGATGTGCCCCAATGCTGGGAGAAAAGAACGTCGACTTCCAGAGACAGACAAAGATTCGTAAAACAGGAAAACACTCATCAGGAAATGTAGCTTCCAAGCGTGCTGGGCCTGGGGCTGGGCGGGTGGCGGCTGGCAGATGCATTCCCTTCACTGTGCATTCTTTTCTGCTGTAGAAATTTCAGTGCCTTGTTTGTGCCAGCTGCTGGGCTGGACACTTGGGACAACAAGCCAGAGCTCATAGCCTCCGCAGGCCAAAGGCAGAGAAAAAAACAGAATTACAACACAGATGGTTATATTCTGGAACGGAGGAAAAGAGGCTGGAGGACAGAGGCTTGACAGTCTGTGTGGCAATCTGGGCACTTCTTAGAGAAGATTCGGTTCGACAAGTCAACCTCTATCGATGGAGTACTCCTTCTATGCTCAGGGTGCAGGAGGAGAAAGTTCCCGTTTATGTAATTCCCATGAACTTGAGAAAGCGTCCGTTACCAAGGTGCAGCATTTTTCCTCAGGGCCCCTGGCTGCAGGTGCTGCACCCCCCCCCCCCACACACACACACAGCACAAACGGGCAGGTGCACATGTTCGCCAAGAGCCACACACCCTTTGAAGGCATCAGTTCCCTCCTCTTGTTTATGGGTCTGTGGCTTATGAATGGGCTTCAGTTTCCCACTGGGATGAGGTCATCTCTGAGTCTCTGTCACCAGGGCCCCGCCCAGCTCTGAAAGAACTACGGTCCTGGGAGAGGCCAGAGTCCTGGGCTGTGAGCTGCCCTTGGGGACCCGTTCACAGAGCAGGTGAGGGCTGACCAAGGGCAAACACGCAGGTCATGCTACTTTAATCTTTCATCTCCTGAGTTTATCATCCCCTCCGCTTGCTTGCAGAGCACAAGAGTATTAGTATTTTTACTGGTCCTAAAATTGCTGTGAAATATTACATTGGGGGTTTAAACTTGTTAGTTTGATAAATATAAACAGATAAGTTATAATATGATTTTTGGAATGCTCTATTTTGGCACTGCTTCCTTTTAAAAAAGAAAAATCTTTGCTTTTCTTAAATAATAACTGCTGGCCCACACCTATCCTGGCCATAGGTCACTTGAGGTCAGAAGTCTTCTAGTGCCTCAGGGAGTCCCCCTGACCCTGGCAAAGTCCATTAGCTCAGGCTTAATGCTGTCCTAAAGCTAGTGGCCCTCTTTATTAGGGCTGTGTTTGTCACCTGGTAACTTGTTTATTGCACTAGCTCTGGGCTAGGGAGGGAGGATGGGCGTGAAGGTCACAAGTAGGTGGGAATTGCACACCTCAGGCTGAGCCTCCCTCTGGTCATTATTTTCCCAGAATGACCTCTGGGGGTGAGGGGAACCAAGCCCTCCTTGAGTTAACACATGACAAGCCAGCACAAAAGAACAGCAAACAGGCCCCTAATTAATGGGTTTGCTTAGAGCTGTTTCCCTGTTTAGGGACTTCATCCCAATAATTGCAGGCTCCATAATCATTAATCAGTCACTGCTGTTCTCTGGGTCCTGACCACAAGCACCACTCTGCTCCAACAACTGTGAGGGGAGAAGAGCAGAGAACAGAAGCTCTGACTTTGCCAGGTGCTTCATTTCCACGAACCCACAACTCCTCTTAATCATCCCATGGGGAAGCCTGCACTACCCCCCTTTTCACATGAGGAAACTGAGTCTCAGAGAAATTAACTACCTCAAAGTTATCAGTTTGTAAACAAAAAATTCTGAACCTGGGTCTGACTCCAAAGTCTGGGTTCTGGGAGGTGCCAGACTTGCTGTTGAAACCAAAAAAGCTCACGGCTGGGTCATGTCAGGTACACTCTCTGGACCCTAGGGGAGGAAGTTGGAAGTCCTGAGAGAAGGCTTCCCTGAGGAACCATCGTGAGCCCTGGGCCCCAAAGGGTGGAGCAAATCATACGTGTTTAATAAATTGCACTTCGGCACTTTCTGCAACCACTAAGTCCGGGGTTGGAAAGGACTGTGGAATCTGTTTCACTTGGGGCCAATAAATGATCAGTCAAATGTCCAAGGAGAATGTATAGCTACACAGACACACACAGACATGCTTGCTTGTGCACACACATTCAAACACATGCTCGTGCGCACACACAGAACCACCTTGGCAGCTCCAACTAGGATCTGTCCACTAGAAAAGAGGACTTCAGTGGGCAGTGAGATATTGGCATCAGACACTAGTGGGGATTAAGGAAAGAGCCAAACCAAGAGGAAGAGACATGGAGCCAGCACGTCCTGTGACCACGCTGGACCTGGAAGGTTGGCCGCTCCTGGGGAACGTCTCATCCAAGTGCCCAATTTAGACTTGTCTCAGAACATGAGAAAGCCCACAGTGCAAGAGAGGGGCCAGGAGATGATGAAAAGCAGGGGCTGAGAAGGAGCAGGCCCTTTCTTTCCCAGTCACCCCAAACATGTTCCTTTCTTAGAGCTCTCCCTCTTTAACCCCAAATAAATTAACCAGGTGTCAGACCCCCAGCTCCATGGTTAGAAATACACATTACTGTCCCATAGAGAGCCACCGAGTCTCTGCTAGGCCTGGGCTCTATCCACACTACTTCTATACCAAGTAAGGACTCATGGCCCTCAAGCCAAGGTGAACCCAGTCAGAGGTAGACAGATGAGAGTCAGCCAGGATCTGACCAGCAAGGCCTATCTCCTGAGTGAGGTATGTATGCTAGTTTGAGGAAACCCCATGGGCAAATTTTTCTTCTGAGATTTGGGAAAAGGATGTGAATCTGTCCCAAAGATACTAAGTTCATCTTCCTTAGCCACCAGGCCCTGACATAGTCCATACCACACATGACTTTGCCAACAGGTTATGTTTCTAAACTAGATTCCAGGTGAACTGCCAACTCAGTTAACCCTTCTTCCAGTGGCCACCAGGCCTTTCAGTCTCCAAGGAAAGTGTACTCTGGTCCTAGGAACTGGCTTAGTGTGAGAAACCAGACCCCAGCCAAGGTTTGATAAGCCAAACCCCAAACACTCAACAATATCCATGCCCAGCTCCACCTACGATCAGTGCAGTTCATCTGGAACCTACTTCTCACTCAGATGCCCAGTCCTCAGCAAAATCTGAAGCAGGACCAAGCCTGCATGGGTAGAGTCCTCACAAGTGCAAGTCAGGGAGGCCTGCCTTGTTCTAAAACTCTCTCCGACTTCTTGCTTTCTTCCCTTGCCCTGGTTTCTCTCCCAACACTTCCTCAGAGCCCCCAACAGCTCCTGCCCTCCACTAAGTGGTCAGGGATATGAAATACCCACTTATCATCTCAATTTGCCACCAGACACTGAGTTTTCTCTGGAGAGTCTTCTCCATGCCATGTATAGGATGTTTGTGGGAGATGTTCTGGAAAGCCCAGCACTCCACACAGCAGATCATTAGGAAGGAGGCACGAAAGAAAAAGAAATGGAGGAGATATGGGAGCGCCTGGCTTCCCCAAGGCTTGAATCCCAGGAGGAAAAAAAAGTCTGTGACCTTCATTTAAACAGGACAAATTATTATTCTGGGAAGAGAAGGCATCAGGAGGAAATGGAGATGATGATTCCCAACAGTAAAACTGAGTGTCCCTCTTGGGGAGCAGCCCCCACATAAATCTGAGTCACCATCAATTCAACACTGTCAGTTGCCTCTAGTCCATCAAACTCTCCCAACTGCCTTTATCTGTGGCACATGCTGCCTAAATTCAGCAGGTGGCAGTGAGAGAAGAGTCTGCTTCCCAGGATACTCCCAAGAACCTCACACTGCAAAATGGACAGGCAAGCCTATAGCATAGAAGTGAAATGGAAGGATGTTGTCTGTAGCTATATGGACCTGTCAGTGCTAGTATGGAGGATGAAATGAGCCCTGTAGAATGCGGAAATGGTAGATTCCCCCAAACACACAGAAGTCCCACCACAGATGGCAAGAACCATTTAAGGCCTGCAGAAAGTTCTGCTCTCAGAGTGAACTTTCCATCACCAAGATTCAGAGTTGGCCAGAATAAGGTTATCAAAGAAAGTACAAGATAGCTACTTAAATATTCAGATAGACAACAAATAAGCCTCTACACATTCCAAATATTGCATGCAACATACTTACAAAACAATTCATTATTTGTCTGAAATTCAAACTTAACTGGGTACCCTGTGTTCTTACTGCTGAATCTGGCAATCCTACTAAACTCTTCCAGCTCCACCATCACATTAGAAATGGTGAGAGAGGACCACAGCAGGAAGCAGTCACAATCAGCTCACACTTTCCTTCTCTCCCACGGGTCTTTCTCCATCTAGGTCTTGCCTCATCCAGCTCTCCACTTGACCATTCTTGCCTCTATCTCACCCAAACCCTCAGCTGCTCTGCACTGCCATGGTCCAAGTGTAGACCAAAACGTGTGCCCCCTGATTCAGTTGAATTGAGATTGAATTTTTCAAAAACAACTTTATTAGAAAAGTAAATAAGAATACAAATACTTGAATTTATTAAAAATTACAGGAATTGTCAGTGCAAGGAAATCAACTGGTCAAACCCGGAGCCCAAATATGGTTCAGTCTTAGCCTGGTTCAATCAACCTTTCCACCCAACTGTTGTGGGTTCCACTGATGGGCAGCAAGGCTTTAAGTGGGCTGTCTCTTCCATGAAGGTGGATGCTCCAGATCAAAGGCTTTCACTGGCTGCATATTAGGCTCACCTAGGAAGCTTTTTGCTGTCTACCTCAGACCAATTAAATCAGACTTTCTAAGACTAGAGCCTAGACAGTGGAATGGAAAAGTTCCCCAGATGATTCTAATATGTAGCTAGGGCTGGCGTGCCATACACCCTAGGGTCACCTGAGACCCTATAAAAGAACTACTGATGCTTGTGTCCCACCCTCAGAAATTCTGATTTAATTGGTACGAGGTGTGGCTGGGGCAGTGGAAAGTTTAAAGCTCCCTAGGTGATGTTAACATGCAGCAAAGTTTGAGAGTCACACAGCTCCCCACACTTTAATAGACATCAAGTCTCCCAGGGACCCTGCTGAAATGCAGATGCTGACTCAGTAGGTCTGGGGTAGACCTGAGATTCTGCATGTCTAACAAGTCTGCAGAGATAGTGATGATGCGGGTCAAATGCCACACTTTGATGAGCAAGGTGCTATACCAGTGAGCTTCCATTCTAGATGGACCCCATACTCACCTGACAACTCCCTTGGCCTGGGTCTCACCTCAGAGATTCTACTATAATTGGTCTGAGGCGGGGTCTGGACACTGAGATTGTATATGTCTCCTGGGTGATTCTTGTGTGTAACTAAGGTTGAGAGCCTTGGCTGTCAACCAACATCTAGGCATTTTACAAGTGGCTCTGTGACCCCCTGGAGGAGAATACCTCTCTCCACATGCTGTTCTGACTCACCTCAGTTCCCTGCCCCAGCTGGCAGAAGACACTTTCTTCCCTCGCCTCAGAAGGCCATGCCCTCTAGTAAAAATTCCCTTTCTCCCATTTTGGGCTGAATAAATCCTCCAATTCCCATCTCAGTTACAAAACAGAGGTGATTGACACCACACCCCAAAACCAATGACTGCTCAGAACCCGCCCACTCTGCCTTGCTCAGTTACCAATTGTTTCCCTTGCTTAAGTAGCCTTCTCAGAGCCACCCTTCTGCCAGAGGAACCATGGACCTCAGAAGAGCATGCTTCCCCTCAGTCTCACACAAAGAGAACCTCTGCTTTGACAAGATGCCGTCTGTCCAAGGAGCACGCAGTTTTTATCAGCCTGCAGTTCCTGAACCAGATTAACACACCACCCGTCCTAGTTCCTATCTCATCTTTTGGCAATGAAGTTATGGTGACTTGAGGGCCACAGAGAATCTAAAGGAGAACATGGCCTTGAAGAAATTATTACTCTCCTATGGGTGTGATTTCCAATAAATAATTCATGAATCTGTATTTTTCCTAGGAACCACCTTTAAATATCATTGCAATGCATCTACACTAATGCCTTCATCTTTTCACAGGACCTGTGTCTTTTGTTGGATGTTGCTGGTAGAAATGGGAGTCCACTTCTAGGGTGGACAGCATTTGTGTAAAATATGAACTCTCACGTGTAGAATTTGCAGGTCACTGAAGTGTCACAGTCTACTGAATTGGGTCTGGAACCAATAAGGTACACATCAAACTCAATTGTGTTTAATTTTCATTGCTACCTAGAGGAAAGCCTAACACAACCTTATACAAATGAAATTAAACATGAAAGCCCATCTGAAGTGTAGAAGCCATACTTAAAATTACCTGTAAATAGGGTAAAACATGGCAGTCCAGCCCATCACAACAAGAGCTGGTGTTCATTTTCCCTTCCATAGTGGAGGTGACAGCACCATAAGAAAATCAGAAAAGACAGGAGCACATTGCAGATCTAAAGGAGAACAAAGTGTTTTCAGTTACACACCAGCAGGACTTCCCTCTTTGCACACCCCTGGAGTCTCGTCCAAGTGGAAAATCACCCTCTGGCCTTCAGCTCAGAACAAAGAAGGAAGGCAAGTAAAACAAGGTCTTCCTGCACTTGACTGTGCCCCCCACCCCCACACAGCCCCAGCTAAGTTCCTGGGCCAGTGAGATAATGGAAGGTTCTGCTCTTGCAGCTGACATGGGTGGGGGGCAGACACCCACTCTGGGCACTTCTAGCTGATACTGACCTTTCAGTCATGGAAACATTCCCCAGACCGACACTAATCGGGGGCACATCTGGCGTTTGGACTGCGTCCAGATGGAGGTTGTGTTAGTCAAGTCAGCATGATAACCCGCTGGGGAGTCAGAGAAGAGAGAGTGCAAGGCTGCTGAGAGCAATCAGCATCCTCAGCAGTGTGTGTGAGACGTGGTCAAGCTGTGATGGGTGAGTCAGAGGGTGGACCACGTAATCCCTGTCCACCCTCCAACAGAGACCCAGGAGCCAATGCCCTTCCCTGGGGCCCTATGCCTGACTGGGAGCAGCCAAACATCCCAGCACCCAGACTCCCACTATCTTGCTCTTTGCATGTCTACACTCTCTCAAAGTGTAGTGTAGTGTATATTATCTCAAGATAAAATGTGGGCTAAAGTGATGAAAAGAATCCAGCTGTTTCTTCTCTGTCATTTCCTGTGACTTACAAGTGTATGGGACAATTTCCCAAGGCAGTGACAAAGCCTTCTGGTCTCCACCCCCTACAACAACCCTCCTATGCGCAATTCTTTCATTGCAACTTTGCTTTTCAGATTCAAAAAGAGAGGCTGCCCTTTCTGGCTGGTACCTAGGATTTCATCAAAAATGAACACAGAACCTTATCTCTCACCCCCAGGAAAGAGACTATATGATTGGGAACAAGATCTCATCATCCCAAAGGTCCAGTCATCCAGGTCAGGAATGAGCCAGATTCTTGGCTAGTCTTCAGCCTCTGCCTTTACAATGCTTGACACCTGTTGCAGTCATGAGCAGCATTGCTAAAGAGGTAATTAAGCCAACCAAAGCCAGGATAAAAGGGATTATGTCCGCACCCACCCACACAGAGGCTGTCTCCAGCTGTCAGGAGGTTGTTCTTTCCACTGTCTCAGGAGTGTATGCAGCACTTGTGGGCACCATGTATCAAATCTACCCCAATGTCTGCCCCTTTCCCATATAAACCCCTAGGCATGGATAATTATGGAAATCAGCTACTCAAATCACAAATTAATCAGCAGGAACTTCTCACATAAAAATTTCAAAGATCATTCCTCCTCCCTATCGTCATAAATGCCTCCAGAAACAAGGAAATAACTCAATCAAAGATAATATCCATATCAATGATCAGTTTTAACTTCTCTAGTAACTGACCACCAGCATACCACTCACCAGCACTGTTCTCTACATCCAGCCTTCAACTAAAGGGCACTACCACCCACCATCCTTTTAGTTTTGTCACTTGTGAAATAATCAGAAAGGAAAAAACATTTTCACTCCAACTGAAGATATTTCACTCCCCTCAGGCCAGATTCCTCATTTTTCTATGAGAAAGCTGTCTTTATCCCTCCCTGGTGGGCTGGACAATAACCATTGAGACAGAAAAATTATCCTCCTTCCCTTTTAGGGAACAGCTTATTAGTTTCACCCTCCTTAGGGAATTTTTGTAACACTCAACCAGCTCTCCAGATGCAGCCTCACTGGCTGCCTCTGAGAGGCTGCTCACAGACGCCATCACTCTACCTAAGCCCGTCGGGGTCTCTGCCGGTGCCAGGCCTTGTTCCCCCCCAATGACTTGGTACAAGGCCATTTCATGTTCCATGCCAAACCAGTAATTTGCAACACTCATCAAAATCTGCCTCCATCAACTGACTCAGCATTCCTGCTCTCCCAGCATAGCCAGCTTCCCTAACACCCTGGCATCCCTAGCCTTCTGCTTCACTGTTTACATCACATGAGAGTTTGGGGCTTAGAAGGTGCAATTCTCTTTGGATAAAGTATACAGATGACTCATCCTCTCTGAAAAGACTACTCACCCTGAGCCTTGATACCCAAGCCAAAAAGCTTGTAGGATGGGGCTCAGAGAGGACAGAGTAGGGGAGAAGGGAGTTCTGTTGCTATGGAAACCAGTGTCCCAGTTCCCAAATGAGAAAGGCTAGTTGTTCTTGGGTCACAATTTGGCCAGGGTGTCCTCTAGTAACTGAAGAAGTTTCTTTCCAGCCTTAAGTGGCTGTGAACGCAGCCTAGGAACACTGTGGAGCCTTGGACACACTGATACTTCCCTGTCCCTGACAGCAAACCTCCTCTCATGTTGAACATCCCCCACCAGAGGTATCTCCTCCAGCCTCCTGGGAAGTTTCTTCACCACAGCCTCCCAGTCAAGTGAATCACCACTCTGAGGACAAAAAATGTTTTAATTCAATTCTGTGTTTTAAGTAGTGGGTTAAATCCCACCAACTTTGGAGTGAAAGGGGCGTGGGGTAAGAGGGATGACAAATAACTTGTCTGAACTTTTTACATTTCTCTTCATGCCTCAGTAAGGTTCACAACAAGGTCATCAATGATAAGGAAGGAGAAACTGTCCCTCAGCCCTGAGAGTACCCTTCACAGCGATAAGCTGGCAGGACCTAGAGTCTGAGTCACATGCTCAGGGAGTAGGGGGCAGGGTGGCGGCTTACAGGGAAGAGAGTTAAGGTCCCCATGATCAAATGTGTAGGGAGACTGACAAGAGGGTCATTCAATGTCCAATATATTCAAGGGGCAGGGAAAAGAAGCCCTTCCCCATCAGGTAAGATATCTAACAGAAATGGTGAGTTCCCAAAAGGGAAAGTCCTGAAAGCAGAGATTTAAAAAAAAAAAACCTACTAATAGGCTGTGAGGAATTTCTATTTATATGCTCTGTGTACTATCACATTTATTACCTTATGTAGTCTTCATTCCAACCCTCTGGGAATAGAAACCATCCCATGTCCATTTGCAACTGAGGACACAGAGACTTTGAGAAGCTAACTAAAATCACACAGCTGGTAAGTGAGAGGGCTGGGATTCAAAGCAATGCCTGTCTGACCAACATGTACACATTACACTAGAGCAGCAGGCCCTATAAATGGCAACCATGCCACTAACCAGTTGGAAAGTACTATGTGGATGCTCTGGGAGGAGCTTCCGGATCCCAGAAGGTGGTCACTGGCTTCGTTCTGACCAGGATATCAGTCATTGACCCCAGGCAGCACTATTCTCAGTAATGGTGGGCCACACCTTTGATCATAATGTCTGCTGTCTATGACCAGTTAACCCAGCATGCAGTTGCTGTTTTTCAAGTATTCCTCCCAATAAGAACACAGTGGAGCATTGTGGGCTGGACTAAGATCCCTGAAGAGAAGACCTTGATGTCCTCACTCCTCAATGGCATAGTAGTCCATGATTTCTCTACCTTCTAAGGGTCTTGAGAAAGGCATGAATCCCTGACACCCTCAGGATATAAAGCCAGAACAGATGAAAAGTTTTCAGTAACCTCATTCTGGCCCAGGAATTTCTTCTGTCTTTTCATTTCCACCCTCCCCAAATTCCCCACCAGAATAAGACAAAAGGCTTCCAGAGTCACTAAGGGAGACAAGATGGGGGCAGGGACAGATTTTGTCTTTCAGCTGATTGCTTTCTGATTACTGGACTTGTTTAGTCAAGCTGAATCATTTCATGCTTGTTTAGTCAAGTTGGATCATTTTATATATGTGGATAATTTTATATGTGTGTGTATAATATATATATATGTATCTTCAGGTAGAGAGTGAGAGAGGAGAAGGAGAGAGAAAAATTAGATAGTTTTTCTGTAAAACTACGATGTTTAAAACCTTGCCACAAAATGAAATGAGAAGCAAGCCAAGGAAGGAGATGCCATTGTACACAGTCAAGGGTCTAAAGCAGGTCTAGGTACCAGCAGGATCAACTAGTAAGAATTTTAAGAGGTGATAAAGGTAACTCACTGTCAAAGGAGGCAAATATAACTAAAGAAACAAGTAAATTTGATTTCTTTCTCAAGCTACCACAAAGGCAAATGGCTACCAGATGGCCAGACAGAAATACCTGTCCAAAGACCACTGGGGGGGGGGGGGGGAATGCAGGAAGAAATCAGATCCTCCACTGAGCAGGTGAACAGGAAATTAAAATATCTGGACACTGACCACAATAGAAGACACATGCACTTATGAAGAGGCTTAGGAAGACAATCTGAGTTTGCTCAGTATCTATCCTGCAGCCTGCCACACCCAAGAGAGCTCAGGAAGAAACCTTCCTAACACCCAGCAGTTCCAACAGAGAGAGCAGACCCATCAGAAGCCTTGGTTTCTGAGGGAAACCAGCAGTTACTCCAGACCACATTACTGACCAAGGAATGAAATCCTTTCCCAAGTACTTACTGACGAAGCGCTTTTCTAGGGTCTTTGTAAGTGTCTTAGACAGTTTCTGAAACAGTTTATATGGGTTTTTCTGCCTGTGTAATCCCTTCTCCTTGACTGTAGACTGTGATGACTGGCTTCTAACAAGTAAGAATACAGCAAAAGTGACTGGATCTCACTTTCTCCCATCAAAAAAATCTCCCTGAATTTATGCTTGGAATACTCTCACTCTAAGCCATCAATGACTTAATTTCCTCCTCTCAGTTATCCTTTCTGGGCCTTGTTACATTCTTACATTCTACTAAAATTCTCTCTGTCTCTCTGTCTCTGTCTCTGTCTCTCTCTCTGTCTCTCTCTCATCCTTTCTGGGCCCTTGTTACATTCCTACATTCTACTAAATTCTCTCTCTTCTCTCCTCCCTCCCTCCTTCCCTTCCTCCCTCCCTCCCTCCCTCTCTCTCCCTCTCTCTCTCCCTGCCCTTCTCTCTCTCCCTCTCTCCCTCTCTCTCCTTCTCTCCCACTCTCCCTGTCATAGACCAGAGCTCAGCCTCCTCTTGCCATTGTTCAGCTCTTTCCTGATCAATCTCCTGCCAACCACAAATTAGCATTACACAGGCATTTACAGTGCAGCCCCTAGGGACAGATAGAAGCTGCTAAACCTTAAGAAGGGGCACTAGCTCAAAAGTGGGAGGCCTGAAGTCTTACCCCCACCCACCGGGGTATTCCTTTGTAAGAAGGCCAAGTCAACCACAGAGGGTGAAGCTACTTGACCTCCAGCAAACAGAAGAAAGCAGGAGCCCAAGGAACCCGCTTTGCAAACTGCTGCATCACACAGTTCCTGAGATTCCATCTCAGAAGGAAGACTCTTTTGAGCTGAATTTCCTCTCAGAACTTCCAGTCTGATCTGTGTCAGTTCACTTCCACTTTCCATTTTTACTCAATTAACACTAATGAATGGCCCCAAAAGTTACCAGCACAGAACACAGAAAGCCTTGGACATAGTCTGGCCTATCAGCAACTTGGATGACCAAGTCCAGGGTTTTTTTCAGTTTTTTTTTCCTTTTCCTTAAAGTGCTGATTTGGCCTTAAGATGTCTGACTGAGTTTCCCAAGTCCCAAAAGAAAGCAGCCCTGGCTGGGTTCCCAGGGTCGTTTTTATCCCCCAAGGACTGCCTTTCCTTGAGCTCTGGGGCCCCTGACAATTGCAGCCCTTCCTGCCCTAGTCCCCAAGGCCAGCGCTTGCAGCAGCGGCCTCTAAAGCAGTGGCCCTCACCTCACAGCTGGCTGTGGAAACAGGGGAGTTTGCAAGAAAGGAAGCCTCTTATCACAAATATTTCCTGTCTATTCCCTCCCGACCCTGCATGCTACAGCCCTTCCCAGACCAGTCGGGCCACCAACAGCGGCCCTAGCAACCTTTTCATACAGAATCAGCTTGACAGGGTCTCCCAGGTCATCTCTATTTCAGGTTCTTCCCTATCCATGCTGTTTCCCTTCTCCAGGTAGTATGTAGATTCTGACAACTCACCCCAAACAACTCAGTCCCTGAAAACACACAAGGAACTTGGGTAGAACTGGAAAGAAAGATCACAAATGCAGGTAAGGATTTTAGTTCATACAACAGGCCCCCTTCAGTGACTCCTGGCTGGTCTTCTGCCCACCACCTGTACAACTGCATCTACTGACACAGAACCTGAGGTAAAAGAAAGGTTCACACTCCCATGTTCCCGTGAGTGGGCCTGTGGTAGACTCTGACAGTCCCATGTTAAGTACTTAGTGTCACATGTGTCATGGAAGCCATGCAGGCTGTCGCCCAAGTTTTGGCTTAAAGAGTGAAAGCCCAGGGCAGGCAGGTGAGGACCAGGCCCAGCCAACTGTGCTCAGTGGTCACTGAGATGGAAGGTGCCTCCTCCCCATACCTGAGACACCCTGGCCCCACCCCTCCTCAGGACCTACCCTGGCTGTCTTCCTGCCTCCTGCCCCAGCTCGCTGTGTGGTCTGAGCCCTCTACCACGGGAAGACCGAAGGAGGGAGGGATGGGCCAGCATGTTTACAGTCAAGCATAACTGAACCTTTATTTTAAATAAATAAAACTTTTAGCCAGTTTTCCTTTCCCTTTTCTTTCAAAATGCTGCTTTTTCCCTCTTCCAACTCCTCCTCCAAACTGAGACTATCTGTGGGGCCACCCAGGGAGGGAATTTTGGGTGGGGGGAAGTATGGAGGCCAGTCTGAACTCAGTCCTTAGTGTCTTCTTGGGTCATGTGACACCCCCCTTCATCTACCCCTCAAATGCCCTCAGAGCCCCTAGGGTTCTTATGAATTCAAAGACGTCTGAACCTAAGAAATAGAGACTAAACAGGAAGCCCAGGCCCCCCGTCATCAGCATGTTGCCCATCTGTTCTCCCCAATCATAGGGTTGCCCACCCTCTTATCCCCCATTCCACTATGAAATTGCCATCTGTCTGTCTCCACTCTAACCTGTCATCCCTCTGTCTCCCCTGTTGAACTCTCATCCATCTGTCCCTCCCACAGGACAACCATCTCTCAGTGTCTCCCTTGGGTTATCATCAATCTATCTTCCCCATGAGATGTTCCATCTGTCCATCATCCCATTGATTTGTCATTCCATCTGATCTCCTTGATCATTTTTTTGTCCACTTCCCCCACCCCCATCTTTCAGTAAACTGTGGCCCATCTGTCTCCCTGAATGGGGCCAGCAAGGGTGGGTCTCTGAGGCATGGGAACAGTTGGTTCTCTGTTCTGATTGTGACCCCAGCAGCAATAACAGTAGTGGCCATGGATCAAGTGTCTGCTCTGGGACACACATGCTACATATATTGTGCTCTTTAAGCCTCCAACAACCCTATGAGAATTTATTTCTCCATTTCACTGGGAAAATGGTGAAATAAAGCTCAGAAAGGCTTAGTATCCTGCCCAAGGTCACAGGGTTCTTATGGCAGACTCAGTCTAGAAACAGCTCTGCCCTTACTATGCAAGGCTGAAGACACAGCCTCGGAACTCCTCTACCCCCAGAATAAAGTCTCCCCCTCCCTGGCCTCTCTTGCACATTTAATTTACACTTTGCTGCTGGCTGTTTTCAGACTGATGAAGTTTCCTCCCTGCTCTGACTCTATACAAAAAAAAAAAAAAAAAGAAAGAAGTGAAGGAAGAAAAGCAGCCAGATGTGAGAGCAATTCGAAGGTCTTTTGGGGTTGGGGGGGCCAATGGAGAGTGATGTTAAATAAACACCCAATGATATTCTTTCTGCAAACCGATCCATTTTCATGGCACCCAGGAGTTCGTCCAAGGGTCTCTGGGTCACCGGGGAAAATCATTCGTGTGTTTTGGCTCCATATTCTTCCATTGGCCACAAAGACCTAATTCTTCCAATTAATGAAATCAGCACTGCTGATGGAGATGTACTGACAAATTATTTTCAGGATGAATATATTCACACCAATGGCAGAGCTGATAGGCTTGACAGATTTGGAGGGAACAGAGGGACATTCCCCCCCACCATTGGAGACACTGAGGTCATTCAAGAAGGCTGGGATGTTGGCCACCACCTCCAGGGACACCTCTCACTGCCGGGAGCCATGGAGGCTGGGCTGGGTTGTCTGTGTTGAGGGGCTGCCTATCAATGGGCTTCTGTATGGCCCAGGCAGGTCCCCGACACCCCTCCCCCTCCCCCAGTGCTGCAGCCAACTCCCCTTCAGGGTCTGATCTGAAGGACCTATTCAGCATTTAGGATTCCCTGATGGGAAGTGAAAGGAAGACAGACAGATGCCTCCTCGGTGAAGCTGAGGAAACACTGGAGGCCTGGAGACAGGAAGAGAAGACTGAAGCCACAAAGGAGGAGCCCAGTGAGAAGAAGAAAGACTAGAGGTCCTGTGGGGTAAGAAGGAAGGGAAAGGAGCAGGGAAGCCTGGGGGATGGGAGACAGGGTAGAAGGACCAGATAAGGGAGGGGCAGGGACAGAAGGAGGCCCCCAGGCAGAAGGAGAAATCCCTGTAGGGAGGGGAGCAGCACCAGAAAGCAGTGTGGGATTTTTTAAAGCCGCAGATTTAATTTCCTGATGATGGTTTTTTTTTTCAGGCTGATATTAGCAGCATTTTTCATTCCATGAGCAGATTTGCTGGCTGTGGAAAAGTGATCCAGAGTATGCTCAGTGACAGGGGCCAGACTTTACCTGGACAGACCCACAGTGACACACCAAGACCCCCATTCCATCTCCTCTTCAACCCTAGGAGAATAAGGACAGATTTTGCCCCTGGCCAGTCCTGAAGAAGAGAGACCAGTTTAGAGAGAGTGCTGATGAACAGGTGACAACTGGAGGCCAAAGGTGAAATTATCCCTGTAAAACTAGGAAGGCAAGTTTTTGTTTTCCTGTCTGATAGGTGGCTGAGGGGTACAGTGAGGAGCTAAAGGAATCAAATCCCAAATTCCCTGCAGAGCATCTCACACCATCACCAAACATCTTACTAAAGCCTAGTTTCTCAGTTTAGAATCTATCAGTGCAGTCCTAGGCTTACCAAGAAAGATCAATACCCTGAGCTAGAAAAGCAAGACTCAGATGCTCCTTGAGGTTCAGTATCAGTTACCTAGGCATCATCTAGGGGCTGGCACCACAGACCTGCTACAGCAGCAGCTGTGTTTAACAAGCCTCTGAGATGACTTGTGCACTTGACAGTTATATTTGTTGTATCACAGGTGGCAGGGCTACTTCTCCAACAAAGAGGAACCGTGAAATCAACCCAGTACACCTTTTGTATATCCAGTTCTGTGCATCAGTTCATGCCAAATGTTGAAAATGCTTCCCCCAAGACCGTTTATGGAAATCTACCCTACCTCACATCCACCATTTTCACCCTTTACACAAGTTACAACCCCCTCCCCACTTCCCTGCCATCCCCAGATGTTTGGGGATGGCATCACCCTCTTCTCTTTTGAGCTGGCATTCTGCTCACTCTGGTACTTGCCAAGGGGTGGTATTGTGCAGTGGTTTACAGAACTTCCTAGGTTCAAATCTTTTCCTATTTGATGTTTCTTATGATGCTCAGCAAGTGTTTGACCACTTTAGACTTCAGGTTCCTCATCTATAAAGTGGAGGTAATAAATACACTAGTTAATAAATACTCAGTTTTGTAAGGATTTTTAAAGTATATTTATTATACTCCTATATGCCAACCAATGACGTAGAGTGCACTCAGTGAACAACAGTCAATTGCAAAAGAGCCATCTTGTTAATCCTGCAGACACAAGATACTATTCAAAAACTTCACAGGAATTGACTGTTTTAGTGTCTCTTTTACTCAAGCCATAATTTGCTTTTGAAGAGAATGGATCCTTGTTTCCCTAATAATCATGGGTCAAAAGTATTGCTTCCTTAACTTGGTTTCCAAGTTATCCCCTTATTACTTTTTTTTTCTCCCCCGCCCCATTCCCTGGTTTCTCTCTAAGAGCTTTCCTTTCAGTATTTGGTAGCACACGTGTTTATTTTATTTGTGTAACAATCAACCATTTCATTAACATTCTTTTGACTTCTCAAAATATGTGGTTGTTTTTTATTTTTTTTAACTCTCATTCTGTGTTTTTATCTCCAAGGGAATAATTTGGCTGCGTTTTCTACTAGGAATAACATAGTTCTTTCCACAGCTATGCAGAGGGGGAATTTGAAAACCAATAGTCACCTTGCCTCGATCCTAAACCTTAAAATTCCTCAAACTCACAAGTCCCCGATTCTTACAGTGTCCTTTTTCCTCACTGCTCTCTCTACCAAAATATTTTTTCTTATTAAATCCTAGTGGAAAGTGAAATAAACACCATAAAAGAAGTTCACTCAAAATAGGAATCATTCCAGATTCCCACTGCCTTGGATTACAGTGGACTATAATATATAATATCAGATCCAATTATTTTTAAAATTTTGATCAATAAGTACTTTTAATTTTCTACCAGTATCTCATTTGATGACCTGGTTTGGTTTAGATGGAATTCAAGTATCATCTGTTTCCCTTAGTGTATCCCAAACATAATTTCCATATCTCAATCATTTTACTCTCTAGGGTCAAAACATGGACCAGTATGACCAAGCTATTTCTATCCCAATATAGAAAGAGTCTCCCTCTCCTTGCCTTACTCACCCTAGCCTTAAGAAGGGGAGAAGAACCAACTTATATTCACTTGTTTGAGATTTCAAGGAATGGGGAGAAATGGGACTTTAGGCAAGTGGGAATATGATCTACATGGAAAACTTCGAGAGGACACTTGCTCCTCCAACGGTCTTTGTCTCCGCAGGCTCCTGGAGATGCAGACCCATGAGAGTGCTTCTTATGGAAAATGGAGCAGAGTAGCACAGCAGAGCAGTAACAGAGGCTCTGTCAGTGGCAAAAAACAGTTGGTGAACTTTCAAGCCTAGGAGTTAGAGGCAAGTCTTCTTTTAGAGCTAGATATCTAGAAACTTAATATAGCCCAGGATATCAATTGCTTCCGACTCAGATCTCTCCTGCTCAGAGGGCAGGAGTAGCTGGGCAGGTCTCTGACATGAAACTTTCTGTGCCCCTTTTAATTAACTCTAAGAAATGTGCACCAGCCTTCTGGAAAGGAAGATTGTTCTGCCTGGTAGGACACAGGAATCATCAGGCTAGCAATTTGAGAGTCACAAAAATAGCAAAGGTTCCCACGTCAGCCTTAGCCTGGGAATCAAAAGGCAGTGGGCTAACTTTTTAACACATTTCCATCACAGGCACACCAGTGGCACATGCATACACAGGTGACCCTCATTCATTCATTTAATATAAATCAGCCCCATCTGGTGGAGGAAAAATACAAATAGAGCTGCCCCACAGTAGTGCTGTCCCAAGGTGGACCATAAGAAATATGCCCCTATTGTGAACATGTTAAATCATGACACTGGGACTCTTGCTATTCAACAAATTGCTTCTTCTCCAAAGACAATCCTCGGACCCTCTGCCCCCTTGCCTGCCTTAAGACTTCTAAACGGTTCTTACGCCTGTACAGTTGGAGTTTGGGAATGCAAATGTTGGCCTTTATACAAGGAACAAATGGTCACAATGAGAGTAGTAAGTTCTACCTGAAAACTCTGGAAATAGAGGTGATAAAGAGGTAGCAGAGACTTGTTACATGCTGCAAGACTTGCAATGAAAAGGACAGATAGACAGATGTTTGCCAAAAAGGCAGCAGGGAGAGAGATGCCAGCAGGAACTCCATGAGCAGAGACATGGAGGCCAAAATGGCCTGGAGTATTCAGAACCTGCCTGGACTTGCTAGATTTAGAAGAATCAAGGTCTTGGAGCTGGTTCCTCCGAAGAGAATCTTGGTTGAAACCTCCCCAGATCATAGAACTGGCACCTTTCCCACAAACTGCTGCCTAGTCCCTGCTTTTGATTAAATCACTTCTTATTTAGGTCCCCATTTCCTCTCTTGGTCAGTTGTCCTTTACAGAGTTAGTTCTCTGGCAAATCTGAAACACATTCCCATTCTTCCTGGCAGGTAATGCTTGCTTCTTAAAAAACTGTAGCTGTGATGTTCATATTTGTATTTATAACTTATCTCTTATCCACTGCAAAATACCATGTGAACCTTATTTGCTTCTTTAGCAGGGTGTAGGGTAAGTGGAGTTGGTCAGGCTTTTTCCTCCATTGGTCTGCAGAGCCACCATCTGGAGTATGGCATCTTTCCCATGGTCATGTAGCCCAGTAGGTCTGCTCATATGTACATATGCAAACCTTGGCCTAGGAGAGAGGGGATAAAGGGGCACAAAGAGCATAAGGCAGTATGAACACAAGCAAAAGAGTCCAAAGAGAGAGAAAGAGACCAGAAAAAGAAGGTGGAGATTGCTGGGGGGGTGGGGGGGTGGGAAGTTCTGCCTCCCAGCATGCCATCCCCTCCCAGCCCTAGTCCTGCTCTGCCTAATGTGCCTATGCAACTGCTAGAACCAATAAAGAACTTACACAGATTGTTGAGCCTGGTGTCTGTGCACTACCCAGGGTTACTAGAATGACCAATCAGGAAGAGTAGGGGACATACTAGATTTCAGAAAGGCATTTATTTATATTTTTAAAGGATAGCCTTCCAGATACATTGGTAGCTAGAGAAGCACAATATGGGAGATTCATATTAAGTTTAATAACTACACTCAAAGAAGTGTACTGACTGTTGTCAAGTTTCAGAAACAAGACTATATTGGTAAGACCATTAGCTCCGCCCTCAGCCCTCTCCTAGGCAACATCTTTTAAATCCAAGGCTTGAATGAAGATACAGAAATCAGCTTTCTCAAATTTCCTAGTGGCTGAAACTGGTAGGGTTAATAAATAGGTGGAATGGCTGGCTGAAATGAAAACGGCAGACCTCTCCACAGGCTAGCCCAGGTCAGACCCACCAAGATGAACTTCACCTGAAATGAAAGGTCCTTTACTTGAGTTCCAAAATCACTGCACAAATGCACAATGGAGATTTATGACTGGGTGGTAGCTCTAAAAGGAAAAACGGTGGTGAGTTAAATTGGAGCAAAGACACAGCCTGCACTAATCTGGATTTATGCTGAGGAGGCGAAGGAGGAGGGGCAGTTTGACTGAGGGTTTACAGCTGAGATTCTACAGCCCCCCACCACTCCAGGGATGTGTTTAGTAACTCACACTCCACTCCATTAAATGTGTTTGGGTTCCCAGCCCCTACCCACCACCCTCCCCCACCACAACTGAGCCTGGGAGCCCTTAGAAGGTAATGAGAACGTTGGGAGCTTGAAGTCTGGGAAGAGCTTGGAAAGGGCAGCTCTCAGAACTTCTCCCAGCACGGCCCTATCCCCGCTGATAAGGATGAGAGCAAAGCTGGCTGACAAGTGATTGGAAACAGGAGTTTCAAACCCTTTAACCCTTCCCGGGTCTGCAGTCTAAATGCAGAGGCCCATTTCCTTGAGTCCTCGGTTCCTGCAGCTAGGGCACTCTGACTCTTCCCACCAGCCTTTCCATCTTCTTCCCCCTTTGTCTTGACATCTTGGAAAGCTATCCTACCTGGAAACAGCTACTACCACCACCAAATATTAAGATGCTGTCCTTCTACCTTCAGGCCATCCTGACAAGTCTGTCAGTCTCCCCCTAGCCCAGAAGCATCCACACCTCTGCCTGTCTGGGCTGCTGTTCAGTATCAGGGGCCTCTCCAGTGAACAACAGTCCAGTTTGTTATTTGAGGAGCAGAGACCCCAGGCCCAGTCCCGGCAGCCTAACCCCAGAGTTATCCTCTGCTGCCTGAGTGACTGTGAAACACTTCAGTTCAGGGGTCACCACCACGACAGAGCTGACTTTGCTTAGTCATGCTAAAGACCCCAACTCATGTAGGCATTGCTTGGTGCTTGGATAGGTCTCCTACTGGGACGGCTGACTGGCAGCAACCAGGGTGACTGAAGGTGAGGAAAGGCCCTTTTACCCTGGGGAGGGGCATTAACAAGAAGCCAGGCTTACCGGGCCACAGTAATTAAGTGTAAAGGAAGCTTCCTTCAGTAGAATGGAACTCAGATAAACTGCCATTATCATGCAAAGCAGCTTTGCACCTAAAAGCTCTTACCCAAACAGGCAGTTTAATTAAGTCCCTAATCTCCTCTGGCCAGTTCTGACCCCTTCCCTACAGCTCCCCTCCCCCTCCACCTTCTTGGGAACGTCAAGATTTCCAATTAAAGCACCTATAAGCAAGCATGCAACACATTTCCCCCCCCCCCCATGGTAGTTCTAGGATCCCCTGGGAGGATCTTCTCACTGTGACTTAGAGCATCAGTTTCCTGAGGTTCAGACAGTCCTGACTGGGGTGCTGAGTGCTAATGACAGGGTGAGCCTGATGGTGGTGATCCAGGCAGCGACCATGATGGTGTCATGAGGGGAGTGGGTATGGTCCTGAATGGGGGCTCCTGCTCTTTCCAGGAGGCTGATGTCCACTTAGGATTCTGTGGGTGCAATGTTCTCACTGCACTGTCACCACCCATAGGGAGTGTGTGGCAGCTCCAACAGACTTGGATACAAAGTGTAAAGCCAGTGAAAGCAGGGATGAACAAACTGACCTGTTCATGGGTGTTCCCATTCACATTTCTGAGATTGCACTGGCCACTGCAACACTAGCAGAAATGCTAAACCTCTCAAATAAGAACCAAGTTCTCTGGGAAAAGTCCAAAGGAATGACTTGGGATTCAGACTATAAGTAGTTTGCTGTAAGTGAAAGCAGGTACTCAGGAAACAAGGACATCAGGGCTGCCAAGAAGCAGGTTTATTAATACTGGTACTGACTCAGTGAATTCATATCCAAAGACTGAGTGCCCCTAACAGGGAATTAAGGATTTATATACACTTCACATGTACTGGTGCTCCAGGTGGGCTATCACTGGTGGTAGTACAAGGCCTGAGGTAGGAAAGGCAGAATGAAGAAGATTCAAGGAGAAACTGGGCTGCACACCAGCAAACTGAGTCAGTAAGTCATGGGTTGTTTACCTAGACCCCTAAGCTGTACTTCTTAGGTTACTGGGCTTCAGCATACTGTGGGTTATCATACTTTCACCTCGTCATCATACTTCATAAGCAGAGAGAAGGATCAAGATTAAAGGAAGAATGGAATGGGATGGGGTGGAGGGGAAGCAAGAGTAAGGAGAAGAGCACTGACAGAGAACAGCCCAAGACCACCCTCTGACACCTGCAACATGTTTTGACACTTGTGCCTTCCCATAGAGAAAGAAGATCAGGTATCCAAAGCTGGGCGTCGTGGCAAGTGTCATCTCTTCAACATCAGCCCTGTAAATAAATCTTACTGTCTCTTCCCACTCTCCCCCACCACCAACCCATAGGGGAAAAAAAACTGAGATTCAGAGTGGAGAAGCAGTTTGCCCAATGACACACAGCTCACAACTGGTAGAACATGGATTCAAACACTGCCCCCCCCCCCACTGAAAAGTCAGTGCTCCTTCTGCTAAACCACACATCAGCCTCAAGGATTATAGTGTTGGAAGGAGATTAACCACCCAGTAACACTCATCTGATCTCCCTCACCCTCCTGTAGCAAGAATTTTTCCAACCTGAATCAACCCCTTTTCTCTGAGCCAGAGCAGGAAGGTTTCAGCAGAGTTGATGGAATCAGTCTTAGCCCTGCCTTAAGAAGGCAGCATGAGGGAGCTTGGTGTGTGGGGAGCTTCTTGGGGTTCAAACCCAAGAGAATGAAGAGCCCCACAGGAGTCTTTTCTTCACAGGAAGGAAGGGTCCAGGGCTATGGTGGATGGGAGGGCATCTGTAAGTCATATACCAAACACCAGACCTCTCCGTTTTATACCTCATTCCTTTGGTGTGAGTATACAGAGAAAGAGAAACCCTCTCTATTTGGGAAACAGTGAAACTCAAATCACCATGATCCCTGCACTTTTTCTGTTAATTGTGCAGACTTCATTGTGCCTGGAGAATGTACGGGCCTTCTTTAGAGGAAGTTTTCGTTCTGAAAATAAGACTCTCTGGATTCATGAAATGTCTGTTTCTGGAGAGTCCCTCCCTCCTTTTATCATGGGTTTTCTCTGCAAAGAGGGGACCCCTTTAGGTTCCAATAAAACTTATGAATAAATGTGTGAAGCTGGCAGTGTTGGAGGCAAAGCACTACTCAAGCCCTAAGAGACCTCCCAAGTCCTTTAATTTTTATTCTTTAGTGCTGGGTAGATTCTACCCTGCTGGGCCTTGTGAGGGCCACCCTATCCCAAAGCCAGGTGTTTTGAAAGGTCATCCACCTGGAGCAACAGGTGCTGTCATTTTTTTACTTCAAAAGTGAGCCTGGGACAAAGGGTGCCTCCTAGGCTGCAGGGCTGATGTGGGTGGTTTTAGAAAGTGGGTTTGGGACAAGATCTGTCAGAGAATTTTTTGTCTCTCTTAATGGCAAAGACAACAGAGAAGAATTTCAAAGGACTGCCTGGGTTTCTAGAACCCCTCTGGAAGCAGATGGCATGTCAACAGGTTCCAGGGTTGGCCCCAGAGGCTGCAGACCTGGGAGCCTTATTGGAATGCAATTACCCTAAGTGCTTGGCTATTAGGATGAAAAGGCAGGAATGCAATTATGGAAGGAGCATGCAGTGAGCCTTCATTGATTAACCTGTCCTGTCTGATTCCATTCCCCACTGGGTTGATTTTAGGGACCCTGAGCCCTGTGCCCTTGGATAATGAGAAAGGAAAACAGTCTCTACAGAAAGTGAATGCCAAAGAGCAAGGCTTGTGAGTGTCGGAAGGCTCCTGGAACCCTGCAATTGCATGGGAAATGTCTTTGTGCACAATACAAAGCATGGATGTCTAGGAAGAAGTTCTGCACACATCTGAGCAAAGGCTCTGCAATCTCAAGAAGTGAAGAACCAGGGGTCAGAGGAGTGAGAGATCAACAGTCTGGTCAGACAAAGCCTTGAGGAAAAGTCCCTTCAGCTTTCAATTTCCAGTAGCAATCACCCACCTGGGTTCAATTCTCACTGCACAGCTTGCCAGGTAGTATCTTAGTCTCACTGAGCTTCAGTTCCATGGGCAACAAGAGGGTAAAATAAGAGAATTAAATGACATAAAGAATGAAAATTTCTTGGCCTAACATCTAACCTTTCAATAAATAGAAGCCTTTTTTTTTTTTGAGACTAAGTCTCGCTATTTTTGCCCACAAAACCGCAGGTTCTTGTTGCCCGGGGTACCACAGACTCAAGCAATCCCCAGCCTCAGCTTCCCAGGTAGCTGGGATTACAGGCACGTGCCACCACGCCCAGCTATTTTTCTGGAACTAGGTCTCACTACGGGATCCAGGCAGGACTCGAATCATGATCCCTAGCCCCGGCCACTTCATAGGCTGAAGCTTATAGGCACAAGCCACCATGCCCGGCCCGGAAGCCATTTTTGTTATCACTATTCAAGTTCAGAAAATAGAGTGGAAGTACACACATATTCTTCTGCATGTCTTTTAATCTCAAACTCACAGTTTGGATTCCTTGGGAGACCCATGACCAGACCCTCCTCCAAAACTGAGTAAACCACAAGGCCCAGGTTCTCCAGACAGTGCTTCCTTGACAAGGGCACATCAAGTAGCTGGGTGATGGCAGGAACAGTGGAGGGTTTTCTGGACCCAGGCTGGAACCATGACCAGATGGATTCATCAATGAAAATTTCTGGAAATTTCAGTCACTGAAATCTCCTGCATTTTGGGATATTGCAGTCACACACTCAGTGAACATGGACTTCTCTAACTAACAGACCCAAGAAAAGACTAATCCAAGCTCAGCCTCAGCAGAATTTGGACTGTGGGACTCACCACTTAGCCTCTGCATGAAATTGTATTTACTGTCTATATTTTTGATTCTTGATGCCTTGGGGTTTATTGACCTACAGAGACTACCCCTTCCAGGATAACTAATTCCTAGAGTGAATGTAGGGAGTTGGTCAGGTTTTTCCCTCTGTTAGCCTCTATGACCAGCACCAGTGGTATTGTGCACACCCTCATTATTGTACAGGCCTGACCCAGTGGGTGTGACATGTATGAGTGGGCACAGTTGGGCTTGGGAGGCAAGAATAAAAATACAGTGTCACCAGGGGGTAAAGAGAGCATGAGAAGGGAATATGAGTATATGAGAGCATGCATGAGAAAACACCAGAGAGAGAAAGAGGCCAGGGAATGAGCATAAAGATTTCTGGGGGGCTCACCTGCCTGCCAGTCCCCCAGGCTTCTCCTGTCCCTGTCCTTAACCCCACTATACCCCACATGGTATGTCTGTGTAACTGCTAGACCCAATAAAGAACCTACCCAGATAGACCTACCTGTGTACTCAATTGGCATCACAAATAGGTTGGTTACTTTACAATTGACAATGAGAATGATTGTTTACAGTGAGAGAGTCCCCAACCAACATACCTTTCCTGTGTACACCAGCCATCACAGAGTCCATATCCTAGACATGGTGAGCCCCAGGACCAAGGACCAGAAAAACATGACCCATAGTCAGCTGAAAATACTCAAACTAGTCAATCATAAATCTGCTTACCTCACCTGCCCACTCTTTCCCGGGAATACTACAATAAAGGCTCTCGCCCGCGCCAGGCATGGTAGTGCATGACTATAGGCAGCAGCCTAGAAAGCCATGGCCGGGGTCAGGGAGCATGGCCCGAGTCCTGACGGGGGTACATAGCGAGACCTAGTCTCAAAAAAAAAAATAGTTGGGCGTGGTGGTGTGCACCTGTAATCCCAGCTACCTTGGGAAGCTGAGGCTGGGGATTGCTTGAGTCTGTGGTACCCTGGGCAACATGAGCCTGCAGTTCCACAGGCAAAAATAGCAAGATCTAGTCTCAAAAAAAAAAAAAAAAAAAAAAAAAGGCTCTCACTGCCTCTGCCTCCTAGCTAATCCTGCTGATTTCCATGTGGTCCCCACCCCCATGATGTGGTATACCATTCTCCTGAGGCCTATGAATATAACAACCTTTTCAGTGATAACCATCTCCTTATTAGTTGGCCCCACCATAACCTGAATAATAATAAAAAGTACATTTTAAAACACCACAGGATAAA
>PVHY01012785.1:0-43314 GCA_004024945.1 Uropsilus gracilis | reverse complement strand
GGCTATAGATCAGGGCGAATCTTATCTGATGGGTTCTTGAGAACCCTAGTCAGGCATGAAATGAGATGCTGGCTAGAGAGAAGGGGTACAGGTTTGTCTGGGGGTGAAAGAGCAGGAGGCGGAGCCAGGGTGACCTCTCTGGCATTGGGGGCTCTCCATCTGGTGCTGAAGCAATTCTGGCTGTTCAGTTGTACTCGGGGAGGACGAGGAGGGTTTGCAACAGCCTGATTTTTTTCCCCTGGCAAGTCCGGGACCTTTCTCTGTTGCAGCCATGGTGTCTGCACTTGTCCTACAATGCATGCACCAAAATGGTAGCTCAATGGCCCCTGAGGTGGGAATGTTGACATTATGGTGAGTTGTCCTTTTGGTCTGGTGTTTTGTCATCCCTGCTTTTTTATCTGATCTCAACCTGCTTGAATCTGAGCTCTGGTAACCTTCAGGGACCACCATGGGGTGGTATCTGGAGAGGTAGCTTGGAAGCACAAGACAGCAAGAGTTGCATGGCTTCCCACCAAGGCTTGACCATGTAGGCCCCCTGCAGCTCCCAGAATCCTCCATGCTAGTAACACCACAGATACTAGGTTAGCCTGGGATCCATCAGCAAAATGCCTGTTCCCCACCTACCCAGCCCTCACGGAGAAACCAGGTCTAATTCCTTCTCTGAACCTTAAGTGTGTCCTTCAAGGGAATAGATTGTTGGGACTGTCTGTGAAAACGTTAATGTTGTTACTTTGATAAACAACAACAACAAAACCCACCTGTTTGACTTTTTAAATTTCAGAGTCAGCCAGAGTAGTAAACAGATAAAATTAAGTATTTGTCTTAATGATTTAAAATTTAGAAAACATTTATTCTTAAAATAGTTGACTGATTCTTTAATAGAAAATACATTTCCTCTTTATCACCTATACTGGCCTAATTGTGTAGGTAGAATTACCTAGAACTTTAGTTTTTAATTCTTGATTAAGCAGATGTTTTTGGTCACATGGCAGTTACTTTTGTGTGACACAACATCCCTTCATCCAGTTTTACTAATTGTATGTCTGTTTCACTTCCCTAAGAAGAGACAACTATTATTGCTGGTGTTTAAATTTGACTTATAACTCTCCTGCAAACTTTCTGAACAACAGAAGTCGGTTGACAGCTGTAGTTCCAGGACCAGCAGAGGAAGAATGCTAGTTTTGAGAAAACTGAACTGGAACCTATCCTCATTCCAGGTGTAAGCATCAGGCTCACCTATTTACGTAGGTTCTGTATTGGCTTAGTAGTTACATGGATGCACCACATAGGGCAGGGAGGCAGGCAAGTCTTCCAAAATCCCAGGAATATTTACACTCTTTGCCTGACTTTTCTCTCTCATTCTCTCTCTTCTTGTTCGTGCTTTCTATGCCCCCCTTCTATCCTCTCTCTCAGGCCCAGGTGTGTATACACACTGGGCCACACAATCACGGGGAAGACTCAATACCCCAGGTGCTGGACATACAGACCAAAGAAAGAAGAAGCCTAAATCACCTACTCTACAAACTCTTTCCTGTCTCCTATAATGACCCTAAGCTTCCCCCCCGCCCCAGTGATCCAATAATTTCTTCAGTCTGTGTCGTTCAGTCATGCTAAGATTCTAAACCATTCACCAAAACCTTTAAAGGAAGTGGAACCAATCTCCTGAGTTTGTATAAATAGTGAACTAGAGAAAAGCTATTCTTGTGAAAGATAAGGATCAGGAGTACCGTTAGCAGAGATATAGAAACTGTTAGTGTTTGTTCCCATACTTTCCTTTCCTTCACTGCCAGGCATTTGCTTCTAATTCACTTTTTCTTGTTCATCGGTTCCATGTGTTTTGTTCTGGTGGAGTAAGTAGACATGATGTCTGAGAGGATTTTGGATTATCATCTTTTATTTTTGAGTTGTTTTAATTGTTTACCTGAAACAGTAAGCTGGGAAGGAAAGATGAAACTGTGAAGGGAAATTTAGTGTGAGACTTAGTGGTATAATCTTTGGAAAGGAAATCTTTCATTCTGCAATAAAAAGACTGATATGAGACATCTGGAATGGAGATTTGGGATTGACTCAAGATCCATGACACAACACACTTTGACTATTACATGAACAAAGTGAACGCATATATGGGCAAATGCAATTTTAGTGATCAGTTGTTGATTGCACCCATGGAAATCCTTAATGGAAAGAAGAAAAATGAGCTAATGAAACAGAAAACTCAAAGCTGAAAGCTTTGGCACTTTCAGGCTCAGAAATCTGAGTAACTTCTCAGAAATTATCGGAACACTCATGCTGTGATTAGGAAATTTAGAGTGGATAACAAGCAGATTCTGAAAAGCTGAGCATCTTATTTGAACCATTAGAGAAGTAATATTAACTAAATAATAAAATCCATGCAGTAGTTTCAGAGACTTGGTAGTGTAGGAGGGCAATTAGTAACAAACTGATCAGAAACTCTTCCAAATATATCTATCTCTATCTCTATCTCTATCATCTCTATCTATATCTATATCTATATATGTTGGTGAAAGGGGTTGTAGGGTGAGTGAGTTGGTCAGGCATTTTCCTCCATGAACTTATAACCAGCCCCTGGAGGATTGTGTCTTCCTCATGATTGTGCATCACAGTTGGTGTCTGCATATGCAAGTGTACACTTCTGGGCCTAGGAGAGAGGGTATACAGGGACACAGAGAGCTTTAGAGAACATATGCTCAATGCATGACAGTCCAGAGAAAGAGCAAGAAGATTCCTGGAAGGTCCAGGGCCTCCCCTGCCCTGAACTGCCTGGTTTGAGTGTGCAACTGCCTGAACCAATAAAGAACCTTCATGGACTGGTGAACCTGCTGCTTACAATTGGCGACAAGGCTTGGTTACATGACAGGGATATAGAGGACAAACAGCACCAATTCCTTCCACATCTAGGATGACTTTGAACAATGCCATCTTGTAATTTCTTGGATAGCTATAACTATCCTGCTATTCTCTGGAATTGCCATCTATGGCAGGGCTGGCATCTAGAACTCACTTTGTAAAATAAAAGGAAAGGGGGTGACATACCAAATGGAAAAGTGCTTGCCAGGGAAGGGTTGGGGAATAGGGAGAGGTTGGTCAGAAGACCAAATACTTCAGCTGTAGAATGGATCAGGTGTGAGCATTTGGTAATAGGACCTGAAGATTAGATTAATAATCCTGTACTATTTAATAATACTAAGAATATAATTGAAGGGGAAAAAAGTGAGGTAATGGATGTATCAATTAACTATATGGTGGGAATTTTCATCATTTTTACATATAGCCAATTGTCATGATGGATGTTCTTGTGGGTCTTACAGTTTAATTTGTCCATTTCCATTTATCTCAATAATGGTGGGACTAGAAAAGGGTGTTGTAGTCTAAGGCTCTAGGACAAGCAGGCCCTAAATATTGTCACATATTTTCAGGTGATCTGGTCAGAGATTAGTCAAGTTGCAGAGCTGGTAACTGAGAAAAGTAGAACTGAGTAGAGAGTAAATGAATTAATCAAGTATTTACATCATTAGCCTCTGTGGCTACCACCTGCTACCTTGGTCATGTTAATGCAGACGGTGCTGGGAAGCATAGGCATGGACACACCTATAATTGTGAACACCTGAGACCAAAGAGCTTGACTGAGTGTGTAGGTAGATCCCACCCCCCACTCATGCCTAGATGCAGGGATAAATGTGGTAGTAGCAGTGCTGGTGCTACCAACGCTATGAAGACAAGAAACAGCAAGATGACCCACATGGCCAGAGGCAGTGTAAAGATTCGTGGGGGGCTGGGAGCATCATACAGTTGGTACAACCTCCCTTCCTGGTGGGTCTGGTTACCTATTCCCTGAAAGAGCATTAAAGCCTGTAAAACCCACCAAGGTCCTAGGGGCTCTCTCCACCTGTCCTGTGTGTGAGCACATCCTATAGCAAACTTAGAAGAAATAGAAAGCTACATGGTTAACCAAAGTGGGTCAGTGAAACTGAAGAGCAAGAGGCTATTATGCACTCCCCACCCTGCTTTTTCTTGACTCAATAATTGTGATTAGATTTTTCTGTGGTGCCCCATTAAGCTGTTGTTCAACACAGTTATAGTTGGTGATTTTGGCACACACCATGATGTAGAAAAGCATATAGCTACTTTTCACACGTAAGTGTGCATTAATGGGTCTTAATAGGATCTTTCTAACCTACATCTTACTAACAAATTCTGATGACATCTTATTGCTCTAGAGTGATTTACATCTTTTATATTTTTGCAGTTTCTTTTCATTTCCTGTCCATTTTGCAACATTTTGTGAGATATGTTCTTTAGGTTTACTGAAATTTCTAATAGGCAAAAGGCTGTTTAGGCAAAATAATATAGTTTATTAGATAATGTCCCTTAAACATTTCTCCAACACATTTTTATTATATCACTGCCAACTATAAATTCCAAATACTGCTTTATGCAAAAAAAAAGTATTTCTTACAATAATTGGCCACAGTGTAAAGTTGGTATGTAGAAAATATATTTCTCATATTTACAGCCATAATATTAATAGCTTAAAATATGAAAGATGAAATGTGTTTTATTTTCAAATAAGGACATAATATATATGCATTGCTATTCTTAACATTATACCTAGAGATGAATTTCCCTTGTAAGTTGGTGTTGTGCCATATAAAATGCATGCATATTGAGTGACCTTTTGTATAATGGATACTAGATTGTGGTCAACATTCATTTTTGGTGGAGGAGTATGTGTTCATTTCATACTGTTCAAATCGGCAATAAACCTTCAAATCACCAGATATTTTATTGCTAATGTGTTTATTTGTGCACCATCAACATGTGGGCTGTAAACCAGTGCTTCAGCTGTTTCTTGTGCATTTGCACTTAATGTTGTGATCTGAATTTTGCATATTATTTGTCAAGTACACATTTTGCTCAATACCAAGAAGGTCGCTGAGAATTTTCCCTGTTCAGGCAGGAGTTCAGGGGCCAGACACTTAGCGGGTCTGACTAGAATCAGAGAGAAATGTTATTGTCATTGTTCTAAAACATATAAAATCACAAGAGGAGTTTCATCATCCTACAGCTTAACTCATCCACAAGAGTAATTATTTACATAAACAAGCTACCTCTAACACCTGTATCTACTACTAAGAGGAGGCAAATAAACTAGTAATTCTAGCACAATGTGAAAAGTCTGTGAATTAATTTAGCGTCATGGACTGTAGTTTTCAGGATCATTCTTGTGGAAGATGAAAAGAACATCCTAGATGCAATATGTTGAATCTTAGATGTGCCTTAGATTCTTACATATTTATTGTTAAGATACATTAGATCTATCTTAATTTACAAACACAGTTAAACTTGGTACAGAAGGGTCTCAACTCTATTTAGATAAGGATATCTTTCCATCTATTGACCTTCATTCATAGATTCAACCATCTGTGGTTGAATCTACATAGATTGGTTGAATTTGCTTATGTGAAATCTGCCATTATTGAAAGCAGACAGAATCACTGCACATTTTAGACTATAAATGCATGCATGTTTTGTTGATGATTTGGACATACCAACTTGGGGTTGGTCACCTCTACACTAACCCCCCCCATTGCTCAACAGTCAAGTGTATTTATAACTATACATATACCATAGAAATGAGGATGATAGGCATTTAGGATTTTTAAATAACTGAACTCGCACAATTGAAGTAAACATTTTGAAATTTCAGAAAGTTTGAAAAACAATTGTTTTTAATATTTTATATAAAATTTTAACATTTGAAATAATTTGAATAATTTAACATTTGAAATAATTTGAATAATTTGAAATTATTGATTCAAATCCTTGAAGTTAAATAATATTGCCAAATGCTGCTCTGGATTTCACAGTTATAATGTACAATTTTCTGCTTTTATTTTCTACCCATGATCTATTTGAACTGCCAAAGTTGTCCTTTCACTAACCATTCTATTATACGTTATTACTACTAATCTGGTAGTTTGTTTATATAGTATTGTGTCTTTTGAAATTTAACCATACTTGCAGGAAAAAAACTTGAGATTAAATAGATTCCAGGTGCCACCTGCACTTGTCAGTTTTACTTCCTATGTAGGTCATAAATTTTGTTAAGAGGTTTAGTCATCTCACAATAATACTGTATCCATAGTAGTCATAGAATTTTTGTACCATTATAATCTTTTCAGTGTTATCAGTTATGAAATTCACAAAGTCATTAGATAACTCGGGAATCATCAGTGGGCAATTTTATATGCAGTTGAAATAATTATGTCTTAGTAAATTGTGAGTCATTTGACAGATGAATTCATTTCTTTTATTTGATTACAGTTACATGAGGATTGCGAATAATTGCTGCAACTAATATATGCTACTAGGTTAAAATTTCCCTTGTATGGTTATTTTGTCAGTTTGTGATGAAACCTTGAAGTAACAATTATATAAACTCATATTTTCAAATTTATCAGTGCTAGTAAAGATAGTAACTTTGGAGTCTAGGGATTGACCACTAATGACTGAAATGTTATATTTCACCCTAATTAAATGTATTTTGGAAAACATGTTGTCTTAAAATGACAAAAATACCCACTTCTGACAGCCAAGAGTCTCCACATAGTAAGAGCATTATAAGGGCAGGGCTCAGATGGCTCAGTTTCCCCAGAGAGCCAGGACCTTCCAGAACTGCTATGCTGGCAGCCCAGCTAAGTCTCTGGCTTTATCCAAGGACACCCAGGTTTAGGTCCTTCTACTTGTAGTGACTTGAGAAGGACAAGGCTAAGAATGTGTAGTCCTAGGAGAGGTCTCTCCTGAAGACTTCCCTCATATGCAACCAACACTGTGCAAGTGTTTGTGTGTTTGTGAGCTTAATGGGAGGAGGCTGGAGGCTGGAGGGAAGCATGAGGTGTGGGCTCTTCTAGCAGCTTGCTCTCCCCTGTCACATCCATGCGTCCACTCCCAGCCTATGCCCTGTCTCAGAAGATGCCTGTACAAACTGCCCAAAGCACCCTGACCTCTTCCAAACCAGCATCATAGTTCAGTCAGGTGATACATCTAAAGCCTCAACCAGCACGCTGAGCTTATATCCCTTTGAGTTGAGCTTTGAGCTTTGCTCTTGGAATAAAGACCAGTGTTGTGGGGCCAGAACCACCCACTGATGTGTCCAACCCCTGATCTCCAGTCCTCTCTACTTGCTGCCCGTGGGTCTCAGTCCTCTGCATGAGTCATCCCTCCAGGCCAGGATTTTGTTCCAGATCCTGTAACAGTCTTTGTTTCTTGTTGGCTGGATCTTCTCTGGAGTTGGCCCCAATTCTCAGGCTCCCCTTTCTTGGCCGAGCTAACTTTCCTCCATCGTCTGCTTCTGACCCTACACCTCAGAATGCCCCCCAAAAGTCTTTGCTGCCACTCCAGATAAGCTGAGACCCAGTCTTCTTCCTGCCTTCACTGTCCACTCCCACAGCCATGTTCCATAACTGGACACGTGTGAATGACCTAGTAGCACATCTTCCTGAGCAGGGAACTAGGGACCTATCCAACCAGCATCTTCTTGCGAGGAAGAAGTGCATGACTCCTTCCTGTATGATTTGGAATAGATCCCCTTTCTTGTCAGAAGCAATGGAAAAGCAACAAAGGTATCCATCCACAGATGGATGGATGAGGAAGAAGTGTTGCATGCATATACAGTGGAACAGCACTCTGTTCTAAATGAAGACAGCCATAAGTGACAACACAAATGAAGCTTGAGACCCCGTACTTAATCAACCAATCACAGAACAGTAGAGTTTGCTGTTATTCACCAATGGGTCAAAGATACAGAAAAGTTGCTGAGTGAGTGTGAACTTTCTGTTCTGTGAAATGAAATTCTTCTAGACATCTGTATGACCACATTGAACTTATCACTAACAATTGTGCTTGTGCAATTACAATGAAAGAGTATAAATCTTTCATTGTATATATATATTTTGCCACACACAAAGCATCTCTAGTCAAGATTACTTGAGATAGTAGAGAAGATTAGTGATGACACTTGGCCCATTGGCCCATGGAACTCAGTCTCTGAGTCCGTCTGGGTAAACCGGGGGTTTAGACCCTTAGCTTCTGGGCCTAGCCAGAAAGGAAGGGGTGGCAGTCCCATGTGACATAGGTGTTGCTAGGCAGGAGATTCCTCGAATAAGCACACAGCCTCAAAGAACAGAGAACTAGACGCTGTGGGCGGACATAGCAGTTTTTCCTGCAATCCCTGGCTGTTACCGATCAATAAAAATTCTGCTTTAATTAGTACTGAATTTGACTTGCGTTCCTCTCCGTGAAGAGGATAACAGCCGTGAATAATAAAAACAGTGTATTTACATGAAAAACTGTGCATTATGAGGCTATAAACTCCATGAGGGCTGGGATCTTACCTGCTTTGCTCAGCAAAGTTGGAGCTCAACAAAAATTGATGCTTCAGGCAATGATCAATTCCTTTTAAAATTTCTGGTAGACATGGCCTATAATTACCCTTTGTTTTCATGGGCAATGTGTGGAATGCATTTTCAAGATGGTTCAGGATTGTTGGGTTTAAAGATAACGTGTGTGTGTGTGTGTGTGTGTGTGTGTGTGTAATATTTGTGTTCATTTTTAAAAATGTGCCTTCAGAGAAAAAAGCGCTTAAGAAGAAGATTGGTCGTGAGTTAAACTCATTTGGGATGAGATTCAGAAATCAGTTTCAAAAAAATAGATTGTTGTTGTGTTTGCAGCATAGATTCAGGGTGCGTACAGTTTTTAAGAGGTCTTGCTTATTTGTCTGTTTATCTCTCCCATGTGCCAGCTTCTTTTCTCCTCCCTGTTTTCTGGGTTCAATTTTATTTTTTCAGACTCCACACATAAGTGACAGTGAGGGCTATTTGTCTTTGTCTGTCTGACTTGTTTCCGCTTTGCGCAATGCCCTCCAGCTTCATCACTGTGGTTACAAATGACAGCATTTCCTTCTCTTTCTTAAAGGCTGAAGAATATCTCTGTGTGTGTGTGTGTGTGTGTGTGTGTGTGTGTATGTATCACATTAGATTTCTCCACACATCTGTCACTGGGCACTTTGGTGGTTTCTATACATTGGTGATTGAGAATAATGCTTTGATGAACATGAGCGTACAGACATCTCTTGGAAATGATGATTGCATTTCCTTTGGATACACTGTCAAGCCTCACATAATGATGTTTTCTTCAGGGCACTGCAGCTTGGACAGCAGTTCCAACAGGCAATCCCTCTCAGGGCCTGAGTGTGCGCTCAGCTGTGTATTGGCTTGTGTGATAACACTCTGTGACCTTTCACGAAGAGGAAATCACCGGATGCTGCCCCTCTCGGAATATATACCTGTTGTTAAGTCATGCATATGTTTACATCATAAGGTAATCACATCATAAGCATTACATCATAAGGTAGTGACGTCATAAGCATCACATCATAAGGTAGTGTTGTCATAAGCATTAGGTCATAAGGTAGTGTCTTGGTGGTTTTCTTTCAGAATAGTTGAGGAACTGCCAAGTTGACTTTCATGGTAGGTGTATTAGATTACATTCCTACCAACCACACACCAGGATTGCTTTTCCTTCACATTCTCACTGGTATTTATTATTTCTTACATTTTTAATATTTGACTGTCTGGGCAGGTGTGAGATTACATCTCCTTGTGGGTTTGACTTGTACTTTCCTGAGGATTAGAGGCGTTGACATCTCTCACTGTACTGGTCAGTCATTGCTATAATCTTCCTTAGATTCATGTCTATTCATTCCTTGCCTAGTTAAATTGCTTGTTGTTTCCTTGTGTGAATGCTGAAATACTCTGGATATTCACTTCTCATCAAATAGGGATTTGCAGCATTTTATTCCATGTCAATGTTTGTTTCTTCATTTTGCTGGTCACTTGTTTTTGCTGTGCAGAATGAAGCCTTTTAGCTTGATACATTTCCACTTTTAATTTTTTGGATTTTTGTTTGTTTGTTTTGTGACTTTTGCTACTGTGATGTCCTATTCAAAAACTTCTCATCACCAGGTGAAGAATTCTTTGCTCTGTGATAGAGCAAAGAAATTTTACAGCTTTGCATCTTGAGACTTTAATCCATTTTGAAATATTTTCTGTGATTTGGTGTTACTATAAAAGCCAAATGTCCTTCTTCTGCAGGTAGTAACCTAGTTTTCCAGTATCATATATTGAAGATAATATCTTTTCACCATTGACTGTTCTTGGAATCTTTGGATAATATTAATTGACTGTGTGTTCAATGGATGGTTCTATACTCTTGTTTCTGTTTCATTGTTCCTTGTGTCTAGTTTCATGTTAAGATTGTGTTGCTTTCATTACAGTAGCCTTGGAAATCAGGAAAGGTGACACTTTTGGTTCGAATATTGCCTTTTCATTTCCTGATAGTTTCTTTTGTATGCACAGTCTTTTAGTGGGATGTAGTCCCACTTATTTATATTCTTATTTAATCTGACTCCTTCATCAAAGTCACTTTTGTTTACTTCTAAGAAATACAAATCACATGTACACATAATGTGCATGCTGTTTAAAATGTTCACTTCACTAAGACTGAGCTGAACTTACTACAACTTGATTTGCAAAAGAAATCCCCGAATAACCTCTTCTGTCACTATGGCAACTGGAAGGCATAGAGTATTCAGAGGATGACTAAGTCATTAGGGGAAGCTTGAGAGTCTCTGAGAAACCTTTGGAAAGACTGACTCCCCCACTGGTTCCTCTGCCTGACAGTGCAATATTTGATCGTTGGTCCATGGGAAGTAGCAGGGATCTTTCAAAGTGAAACTAAGTAAAATAAGAAAATTATATTACCTGTCACCGAAAATGGCACAACCATGGCCAAAGTATGATACTGTTTCCTAGCTATTTAGTTATAGATGAGATACTGAATAGTTATATTTAGTTAGAATTAGAAAAATATTTCTTAATTAAAATATGCTCTAAAGGTACATATAAGTATACACACATATGTATGTATGTATATATGTATGTATGTATGTGTGGATACCAATGTATATGTGTATATAAATACTCAGATACATGCACATATGTAATGCCAATGGATGCTAGACAATGAAGGAGTTTGAAGGTATACCTTATATCCATATGTGCATGTATGTATGTATATACATATTTATATATGTAAAGAGATCTCTAGATAAACTTGTCAGTCATATAAAATGTCGATCACAAAATCTAAGCCATGATTAGTATGTTCCAATGTTAGATTTGCTGATTTCCTTTCCATCCCAATGGCAGTAGTCTGCTTATATTCAAGAATTGCCACTATGTCTTCTATAGACTTCTTAAACCCCAGCTAAGGCTTCTCATTCATAGTTTAAGTCGCAGAATCTTGAAAAATTTCTATTGGGTGATTTCCTGGAACTGAAAAGGCTGTACTAGTCATGGACCAGAAACTATAGTTCCAGATTCTTTACATACTTGACATGTGGGTGTTCAAGGTCTCCATGGTGTCAGAAGAGAAAGAGGAAAGGGCAAGATGACTCAATGTCCTCCTCACTCTCTTCCTCCGAGAAGCCTGTTTATTCAAGTACACTGTTGTGACTCACAAGTACGTCCCTGAAGAAAGAAGGTTGGAGCAGGTGACTGTTTATGTTCAGAAAATTGTCCATTCTTACAGCCTTGCTTATCTTTCTTGCTCACTCTCCTGGCTTCTCTGATTTTATTGTCAGGTCACATATTTGGGAGTGTTGTGATGTCATCAGATCAGATGTTATCTGCTAGAGCAAGAATAGGAAAACAACTGCTAATGAGTCCAATTCTTTCAACTGCCTGTTTTTGTAAATAAAGTGGTATTAAGACACCATCTTCCCCATTTGTCTGACTACCTGCTGGTGCTTTCCTGATCTAAAGTCAGTTGAGCCATTGTGATGGGGACTACACTGGTCACTAGATCCAAAACATTTCCATCTCTTTACAGAGGTTTCTGCCTCTGCCACAGAGGATCCCATGCAAATTGCTTTAATCTGTAGACGTGTAGTAATGAATCTTCAGTGGACCTTTAGCTTAGCTGTGAAATCTGAATTTTCAGAGGTCAGTTACAGTGGCCCCTGGCTGCTGGGTCTCAGCACACAGCTTCCCCCACCAGTGAAAGTTATAAGTGAGCATATGTTGGAAGGCGTGGGTGGAAAAAAGAAAAATGGGCGGAAAAGACCGAGATGGTCCAAGACAGAGTTGTAAACTGGGACTCAGTGGGCATGTGAAGAGTCATCTATTAGAGCTCCCTTAAATACCCTGGCAAAGGAATGGTTACCATGCAATAATAGGGAAAGTAAAGTCAAGATCCCATGGTATGTAGCGCATGGAGTAGGAGGATGGGGATTCATTATCCAGCAGGAAAATACCTGTGGGGGTAAATGCCTTTATCTTTCAGGGGAATGTCTCTCTGGTGGGTCAGTCCTAGGGAACTGCCATGACAGAAACGAGACTTGACAGGAACCATATCCAGTGTGCTGGAGATGGGCAATAATAAAGTTGTTCCATTAGCAAAGACCTATCTCTTATTTTTGGCACCCCACAAGCATATGCTGAAGAGGGTGCACTCATTGTCTGTGCGGAGAGAGACCTGTCCTGGGGACCATAGGTGTTGCCTGTCATTTTGCAAAACATTTGATGCCCCCGAACATGTGGTTTTGAAGTGTTTGCAGGGGGGGTAGGTAACAGTCCCTCCCCTTGGAGCTGCATTGCTATCCTAGCTGACAGAGCCCTTCAGTGAGACATTCTGGCTGCAATAGAGTGTCCATCCCATTGACCACAGACTGCACCACCACTCATCGCTGGTCTGGAAGTCACAGAAAATGCTGTGTGCTGCACACCTGTAAATACGTTTCAACGGCGTGAAGACTAGGCTTGCCGCAGCACATTGTTCCTTTTCTATCCAGGGATTTGGGGGCTCAGGCTGGGGAAGGGTATCGGGCAGAGAAATGCCCTGTTTGACTTCATTCAGTAAAATCAGAACAGAAGATGCAGACAAGGTTTGCTAAGATTTCTTCAGGGCACATGTGTGACTGTGACTTGTGCTGGTCACATGCTCGGCCTAACCCTCTGTGGGATTTCAGTAGTGGCCTTTCCTCCAAAGTGCGGGAGAAGTTCAAAGTTACCACAGCCATTTCTTTGAGCTGTCTAGGGAAGCTGGAGCGCTTATCTTGGAGGCGGAGCTGAGGGCCCTTTGAGGTTTCGCTCAGAATTAATTCACTGGCTGTAACCCACCGACACTGAAGTAGGGATTGTCCGCTTTTAAAGCTGGAGCTCAACAGTTACTGTGCAATCTTAAATCTGAAAACGGAGGATTTCAGTTTAGTCCTATAGTCAACCGAAAATCCTGAAAAGAACACCTTCTCTTTTATTGCAGCTCTGTGAAAAGGATGCATTTTTCTGTGCCCAGTGGCATGGTCTAGCTTTGCATTCCAACCACAGGAGGAGGGGTGCATGTTCACAAAACACAGGGATAGACAAACCAGGCTATTACAGTTGCGGACACTGGGTTTCAGAGCAAAAAAAAAAAAAACAAAAACAAAAAAACAAAAACAAAAAAAAGAAAAACAATAGGAAAAATATAATTTTCATTGTTAGTAAAGCATGTACCCTGGACAAGGAAGAGGACTTTCTGTCTACAAAATGACAGATTTCCTAAGGCTGGTTATCGTCTACAGCCAGGAGAGAAAATGATGACAAGCCTGGGCCATGGGATTATGAAAAGGGCAGAAAACAGGGGGGTCAGGGACAAGGGTAGGTATCATGCTGTTCGGGTCTTTAGAGTAGCCTTTCCAGATCCTGGGGCCCCTTCGTGCTTGAAACCCATTGAGGAAGTACCTGGTGTGATTCGTAAATCCCCAGAGACTTCCAGCAAGTTGGACTGAGCACTTCTGAGCAAAATTATTTGTTATTATTATTTTTTTTTTGTGGGAAGAAAGCACCTTCCATAGATAGGCATGCATATTACAATACCATAATTACAAAAGTATAACCAAGCAAAATAATATATTATCTACTGATGTGTGATTTAAAAGCTTCAAATGCCACTCGAATCCAGCGCACTGATTATTATTTCTGGCAATGTATAATGGGGAATAGAAGAGATGTTCACAGAGAATGTCAACTATCTCTGTGATGGTTGTTTTTTTCTTTTTTTTTTTCCTTTTTTAAAATTCACATATATATGTGTATTTATATTTATATCACATTTTGCATTATTGTGTACCCCGGGGCTTTCCCACTTCCTTACACCTGTTAACCATCCTGATCTTTTGTGCCCTTCGCCTCCTCTACCTTCTTTCCCCTCCTCCTCTCTTGCTTCGTTGTTTAGTCTCATTGGTTGTTTTTATTTTTTCTTATTCATTTGTTTGTTTTTCCCTATATCCATCACACAGGTGAGACCATCCTGTATTCCTCTTTTCCTTTATTGGCTTATTTCTGCTAATGTGAGTCTTTCTAGTTCCATACATGTGGCTGCGAATGACATGTTTTTCTTCCTTGATTGATGCGTAGTATTCCATCATGTAGATAGACCACATTTTTTTCAGCCAATCATCGGTTCTGGGGAATTAAAGATTGGGTTAAGACTCATTAAAGTTAAGACTCATCACATGGTGTTGAAAACAGGTTATTTTCTATTTGTGGGGAAACAATAAACAAAGCTCTAGATCAGCTGCGAGGGTTGAAAAATATCTTCCCTCGTGCAAGAATTTCCCAGCCAGCACTTTCGTGGAGTGATCTCATCTCATCACATGTTCACATATTGTTGTTCTCTCTCTCTTCTCCCCACCCCCCGGAGAAGCCCATTACCCCAGTGGGAGACAGGTGGATTTTTCCCAGGGAGGCAGCATTTCCAGATGCTTTTCTTCTCATCTGGAAGTTCATGGGCTCATTCGTGGGCAAAGCTGTTGTGTCACCCATTAGCATCAGTGACCCTCAAGACTGATGTTGCTTCTGCACCCAGTAGTGTTGGTCAAACCGCTTATGAGAAAACACGAAACTTTTCGGGTTCTCCAGACTAAAGTGTGATAGTTATTGTTAACTGGCCACACATAGCTGCCTTTGTGTGTCTGTAAATGGAACATCTCAACAGTGGGCCAGTGATGTGTCCCTGAGTCAGTGTGTGTACGTGTCTGTGTGTGCGTGCAGATAGATGCAGGAGATACATTCTCAGCATTATCAGCTAAGTCTGAGCACCTGCTAAGCTTCCTTCTCCATGCCCATCTCCCTCCATCCTGGGAAGGAGGCCGCTGCCACTGCCCACACTCTGGGGACACACTGTTTGCACTGCCCATTGGCACTGCCCCAGAGTGGAGACTCTTCTGTTTCCTGTATTGTCATCTGAGTTGCTTCCCCCCCCGCCCATAAGAAGTGCATGGGAGGGGGCTGGGGAAAGAATGGGGAGAGAGGAGGGGTTTTGGGGAGGTTGACAAAGGGCTGGGCTTGGGAGGCGATGGCTCTGGGTCCCAGACCCACAAAGACAGGGGTGGCATGTTCCAGTGTATGAGGAGGATCTGGCCCCTGGTGGTAGGAGGCTACTCCCCAGTACAGGCTACTGAATACCATCTACAGGGCAGAGAAAAGGGTCCTTTCCCATGCGGCCTGCACAGATTCAGGGAGGCTTTTTTTTGCAATCCCTTTGAGAGAGCAGGGTGTGAACAAAAGGGCACCTGTGGAAATATTGGAGTGAATTCCATCATGGCCGACACTGGCCCAAGTGACCCAGGTGTGAGCAGAGGGCAGGCTGGTTTGTATTAAGGTGTGTGTGCCTGGCAGAGCATGTGGATCTGTAACAGAGTTTCCAGAGAAAAGATCACAATCAACAGCTTCAGTTTATAAGGAAGCAAGCCCCAGAGTTCACCCCCAAATCAACTGCCCTGGTGAGCTCTCAGCTTCAGAGGGAAACAAGTCCTTTGCTGAAGGGAGAATGGCGGATGTTCCAATTCTTCTTATTTGTACTTTTCTGCTATTTCCAACTTGTAGTAGAGACTCGTTTTGAGTCTCTGTTCTGACAATTATGGGGCTGCCTTTCCAGCATGCTGAATATTGCTTGAAAATAATTAGGTAGCTGCACTTTAAGTAACATTTCTTTATTTGTACTTACCAAAATATTACAACTAATACAATGAAACTCTAATGATTTTTATTACCAAAGGAAAGATTAAACGTAATTTTTAATGAACATTTTGAAAATGGTAACCATTACCTTAATGTACTCATTTTGATTTCTATTAAATGGACCTGTTGTATTTGATCCACATAGTTTAATGTCCAGGTAATTGAGACTTTTCCCTTTAGAATCATAGAAAAAGTCTCTACTTCTTATTTTCCTTATAAGTTTAGAAAACTGTATAAAATAGTTCTGCTGCTAAACAGGTTCTGGCTTTCCTCATTTTCGATTCTTTTAAAATATTTTCAGTAAACAGGAAAAGCAGACAGAACTATACCTGGATGTGGGAAAGTTCTCTACAGTTGCAAAGTTCAATTTTTGCTGATGTTTAAGAAGTCAGTGAACACATCTTTGCGCTGATAATAATGTCTCTATTCAATCACAATAAATAGTACTAATACTTTCACAATTCATTAAATTCTATTTTAGAAAATAGACATTTTGAAGTAATTTAAAAATGATAATCTTCCATTCAATATCAATAACTTCTATTCCGTATCAAAGATATTTGCTTTAGTTACACAGTAACACTGAAGTTACTCATTCTCATTAACTTCTATTTAATTTGTTATTGTATGAAAATTTGTAATTTCCTCTATAAACTTTAAGGTGGCATTTATTTTTATTAGCTGTAAAATAAGAATTTAGATGAGTTTATCTCATGACATTCTCCAAGTTCAATTTATATGATTTGTATCATTTATTTTTAATAAATATAAACCTATTTATTATCTTATTGCAATTTGAACACCAAAGTTTGGAAGATGAAAATACACATATACCCACAGATATACTGATATAAATGTATTTAAACCCTACAACAAATCCTACCATTTAATTGTAGGATTGCTCTGCAAATTTTTAATCTAAGAAATACCATAAGCAAATCTCAGTAGATACTCAATTTACAATCGTAAAATTTTACATAATGGTTCGACTTCCTGAAGCCCATGTTCACTTGGTGTGACTAAGTGTCTCTGTTTCTCAGAATTCTTCTTATTCAGAGAAAACTATTTTTCCACAGTATTTCTAGTAACATTTACTTGAAATTCTTATCACATTTTACCCATGACTGATATTTTTGATCTAAAGACAAAGATGTATTTATTAGTCTTTATCCAAAGACAGAGCCCTAAAATTGACACAAGAAAACCCAGCTAGAAGAATTGCCCAAATTAGAGAAGTGATGACTTCTTAGTTATCATGTGGCATCCTAGCTCCTATGTGTAGAATGACTAAGTGATGGTAACTTGAATTTCATCTTAAGATATTGCGCCATCGGAGCCTGCTCCATAGAGGCCATCAGTCTGACATTGGATGAGAATTAGGGCACAGTAGAAGGGAAAGGATGCTTAACTATGTCTGTTCATATTTAACTACCCTAAGGCACTTTAATTCTTGTCCATCCTTTATTCTAGTAAAACTGTCACCATGCCCAAAGATATATCTGTGGAAAGAACTCTGTACTGTCAAAAAGTAAAGCTACTTGGAGCAGCTTATGGGACTTGATGTCAGTTTTCCACTTGAATTATAGTTATTTCACTAACTAGTTCTCTTTTTCACATCTATTGTGACTAGAGAATGAGATGGAACAGCAATCTTTCTGCCGTCCCATTTGTAAATGAAATTTATGTTGCAGATTTACATGCTAAGTGCCTCTCTGGTAAGAGCAGCTCTCAGAGAAAGCATGTTTATGCTGCTATTTGTGTTTAAATCGGAATTCTCAAGCAGACCCAAGTTAAACATGAAGACAACATTAGATCTTTGTCTGAAGTGAAATATGGATTGTTTATTTGGGGGAGAGGGGTAGCTATGAGCCGCATCATCTGTGACCATTTTAAGCTGTTTCTCCTTTGCTGACAGCACCGTTTTAACCCTTTTTGGGGTGTTTTTAAGTGTTTTTGGTGTTGTCAGGGAGTTGTATCTATTTACAGTGGAGGCTTTGTTAAAAGGATTAAATCTGGAGTTGAGAGAAGCTTGAAAGAGGGCATTTAGTACAGAAAGTTATACATACATATACATACACACATATACATGCCTTTACATATATGCCTGCACTTACATATAGCATGCAGTCATTAACTGGTTCCAGGGCCAATTGGATCAGCTACATAAGGAGCATCTTAGGCTGAGATTCTCATTCATTCCTTCATTCCACAGCAGCGAGGGCTGCAGGTAGCTCTCGCTTTGCTCTCAGGTGCACTGGCCCCAAACACACAACTGTGATCATCCTGGAGCTCTTAGCCCCAAGTGGGGAAAGCCATGAGCTGGAGAATGAGACAGTGAAAGCCACACATGGGCATGACCTTCCACCACAGATGGGTCAGCAACTCTGAGTAAGTCTCTTTGACCTTGGTGTGGGAACTAGAGGTCAAGAGAGGCTGGGGGAGCTGGGTATTGTCCCTCAGATGGTCTGGGGTGAGAGCAGCGAGGGTCTGAGGCTGAGTAGCCCTGTCTTTGCCCAGATCCTTTCCCTTCCCTTGTGGAGGGAGGAAGGGTTTGTCCTCACATCAGCCTTTTCCCCACAAAGCCTACAGTTGCTGTTCTCCCTCTATGGCCCAGAAGAAGGCAGTTTGGGGGAGGGGGTTCTCAGCCAGCTGTAGTCTATCAGTGAACATGAATGTGCTCCCTCTTGCCTGGCTTGGTTAGTCTTCTCCTGGCTGCTCTGGCCAACCCAGAGCCTGAAACACAGGGACTCTGGCCTGCTCCTTTCCCCTTTAGGGTTCCTGACCATGGGGGGCCGTTGCTGCTCTGTCAGATCTGATCTCTCTGGTGCCCCACATGTGGGTACACAGGGATGGGCGGGGGCAGGTTTTGGTGACATCCCTTCATCTGGGAATGGGGATGGAATATGGAACTTGCTTCTTCCAGGACTCCGCTGAGCCTGAGACCTGTGTTCCATGTGGGGGCGAGCGGTGTCTGACTGGCAGCTTGTTGTTCTCACTCCCCCAGGAGATGGTCAATTTCCAGGACACTTCCCAGAACTTCTTAAATTCCTTTAAAGAACCCCAATGGGGACTCTCCAAGAACCTTTAAATTGTAATTCTACATCTTGATCATTTTTTAAATAGAAAGGTCAGCAAAATAAATAAGAGATGACGTCCCTGCACACCTCTTTCACGCTGCAGGGGGGAATGGCAATTCACTGTTGTGTTTTGCATTTTTTCTCTAGATAGTTCTAAGGAGTGTTAGAAACAATATCTTCTTTCAGAAATCAGAGAAGAGCATATAGGAGCATGCATTGCTTTTTTACTTCATTATTATTTTAAATAGATGCAGAATGCACTTATCCATCGGCGCACATAATATCACATGGAATAAATAAATTATATTACTGTTATATATTTTCATTATTAAGTGCGGAAATATTCTAAAGGAGGTACTGATTTCCTCTTCCCCTACCTGATTTCCCTCAGCTAGAACTCCTGGCAAATGAATGCAATATGAAATAGTATCCTATGCTGTCTTCCTAAGATGTTATCACGACTGCATCTTCTATGTTAGCTATTGTCATTGTTAGGTGCTGAATTAGATTTTCTTAGAAAGCTGATGGGTGAAGTGAGGGTATGAAATCCTCTTAGCATAGCACCACCTACAAACAGATAGTTTTCTTCATAAAGAAAGTTTGTTATCGACCTCATTGTCTGCCTCTGTGTCTCCGGGAGGGTGGATGTGGGGGAGAGAGTGTGGATCTGTGTCCTGTAACCCCCTACAGCTGTCTGTATCTCGAACCCAGCATCTGGAATGGTGGTGGGGCCTTGTTGACACTTCTCATCTCTGTTTTAGTCACCTATTTTTGCCTTCTTGATTGCATTTGTTTCCACAATGATTGATGCCCAATCATAGGTGATGGACCAGCTAAGGAGATTTTCAGCATATTGTCAGTGCCTCCCTTTAGTGTTCTGTGAGGTCTGAAAGATGTTGCTGTAGCAGCATGAGGAGACACTTGGAAACCACATCCCACAGACTGTCACCTCACGCTTCAGGGAGCCCCAACTTTCAGATCCCAAACTTGTGCCTACCTGGTGCTGCCAGAAGATGATCACTGAGTGTCCTTGTGTTGGTCATTCTCCAGAGAACAGAGCCCTGGGAAGTGGGGGGGGGGGGGGGGGAGAGGGGGGGAGAGAGAGGGAGAGAGAGGGAGAGAGAGGGAGAGAGAGGGAGAGAGAATGAGAGCCAGAGACAGACAAATCTCTGTATCTCTACACAGATAGAGAGTAGGAGAGACACATTGAAAGATGACTGAGAGAGCTACCAAGAGATCGAGCTTCACTTAGGGAACTGACTTACACACTTGCTGAGGCTGATGTGTTCACGAGCTGTCTGCAGATTGGAAGCCTGGAGCTCCAGGGTAGAGAGCATAGATGATGCAGTTCAGCCCCAAAGTTATCTGGGGCCAGAATCCTCTCTTCCTTCGCAGAGGTCAGTGTTTGTTCTAAGACCTTCTGATGCCTGAAGGAGTATGGGCAATCAGTTTGATCAAGGCCATGTAAATGTTCATCTTAACTAAAAAGCACTTTCATGTGGAATGAGGAAGCATGTGAAATTAAGTATCTGGGGACCGTGACCTAGTCAAGTTGACACACAGATTATTGCTTATTTCTTTATCTATCTATTTGTTTGTTTATTTGTTTTCTCTGGGGTTCACACAACACCTCCCCTCCCTGACAGCTCCCACCCATCTTACTCCACCCCCTCCACCCCGTTGTGTACTTTAGTTAGGTTGTTAGCTTGTTTTGACTTGTCCTCGTGTCCTTTTTCTTGTTTTTCCTATGTCCATATATTAGTGAAGCCATTTGGTTTCTGTATTTTCTTTCTGACTTGTTTCTGCTAATATGACTTCTATGTACATCCATGTTATTATAAATTCAGCAAATTTGTCATTTTTAATTGCTGTGTAATATTCCATTGTGTATATAGGCTACATCTTTTCATCCATTTATCTGTCTTGGGACATTTGGGTTGTTTTCATGTCCTTGCAAATTATAAATGGGACAGGTGACACACAACTCAACCAGTACAGTTGGTCCCTTTTTGGAGGGATTGTTTATTCTTGGTTCTGACATGAGGCAGTACAGCTTTTACATTTTTTTGTAACTACTTCTTCGCCAAACCGCAAAAGGAGACAGTTCCTGCAATACCCCCTGGTGTCTGACACCGGCTGAAGAGGCTGCGGGAAGTCCACAGGTCACCCTCAGATTTGTGATTCACTAGCAGGACCCCAGGGTCTCACAGAACTTGTTCCGTGCATGGTGGCAATGAGTGTCAGGGACAGGAAGTGGAATAAAGACAGCCACAGGAAGAGACATGCAGGGCAGAGTCTTGGGGTCCTGATATGACTTCTGAGTATCCTCTCTCCACCTGGTTGTGGTGTGTGATGCTATGTTTGCATTTCTGTCAACCACAGAAGCTCCCCCATGCCAGATGTCCAGAGTGTTTAGTAGGGCTTCATTATGTAGGCAAATTGACCAGATGGTACCCCACGTGTTGGCTTCAACTCCAGGTCAACTGAGACCTCATCACCTGAGGTTCCCAATTGAAATCATACAATTGATTGCTCAACCCCCACCCTAATATGGTTGGTAAAACCATTCCTCACTGAGCAAAGAGAATCCTTCAGATATGGCAGAGGTTACTGCTAAAGGGCAAAGGGGAAAGTTTTATCAGGTTAGACAGAATTTTTAAGGCAGTATCAGAAACCATGGCCCATTGATCTTTCCAGATAAACTTCAGTGTACAAGTTTCAAGGTGAGAAGACTCTAGATAAATACGGAAACACGGATGCATAGAAAGGCTACAACTACACGTTCAACATTTCTGAGCTTCACGTGCTAGAGGTACAATATGAGGAAACTCAGTTATGTGAGACTGACGATTTCCTTGACTTGTTATGATTGATTCGTGATTATAAAGAGCTGGTAGAGACCTGAAAGACTTTTTTCCTTCCTTTTGATTACACAGCGAACTTGGAGTTGCCAAGTAGCCCCATGTAATGTACCTGGAGCCCAGTCATTGCAATATCACCTTCAAGCTTGAGGTCCTGAGGAAGCTTATCCTTTGACTTCAGAAGGAATTAATGTCAAAGACTTAATTTACTTTAGCAAATGTCTCTTTTGATGAATACAGCCCACATCTCATCCTCTTGCTTCCTTTTTTCCCTCCTTGTTTTTAATCCATCTTCAACAGGTCACTGGAGAAAGAAGCAATCCTGATTGTGTATCTTAAAAGAAAATGATATTTTTCTCAGTCTTACATTTTAATGTTTGATTATTGAGATAAAAGATATTTTAATGAATTTTCTAGCTGTATGATGTTTTTTAGGCAAAAATCAAAAATGGTGATAACTCTGCAAAACCAGAAATCAGTCCCAGCTGATGCGACCTCTGTACCCTCTCTCTAAAACCAAACAAAAGTTCCAATGGGTGATGATTTATTTTCCCACTAAATTGTTCCTATCGAGAACAATTTCATAAGACTACTTGGTTCATTTTAGAGCAGTTCAAAAACTATCCATTTATTCAGCATTTTGGAATAACTATTGATTTAAATAAGATACATTTCAATGTAGGAGCTATCCCTGCTCATCATTGTTTTGTTTTTGGTCAAATAGGCACTTTTGGGTTTCACTAATATATGGGATATAGGAAAAAATAAACAAAAGCCACAAGGAAAAGTCAAAACAAGCTAATGACCGTACTGAAATACATAACTCAGGTCAGGGGTGGGGAGAAAGTGTGGGAACAGTCAGGGAGGGTAGGAAGGGGTAAATCCCTGGGATAACAAAGATGTGAAATGTATATATAAGTAAGTTATTTTTTAAAATGGGCACTTTTGTTGATGTGTTTGGGGATTGGTGAAAGGAAAAGAAGAAAATTTGTGTCCTTTTTGCCTTGATATGTTTAGCACACGTTGGTAGTCACGATTGCACATACACCAACTTACATTGTGCGAAGTTTACTGACATTTATATGAAAGGTTGATTGGGATTAAAATGAACTTCACAATAAAAGAGTAAATGCAAGTCTAGGCACAAGAACCATCATGTCTGAAGGACTAAAAGTTAGAAGAAGAATTTTTATTCTATAGAAATACTAGCAGATTGTCCATTAGTTCTGTCAGCTCCTGGAATGAGGTGGCCTTGTGATGAAATCTGTCTTGCTATTGACTGTGTTTCTTTCTTCTTAAGTATTCCAGCATGTTATTGACAATGAATTAGAATAAGCTATTCCCAACAGAGAAAAAGGTAGCGATCATTTGTATTATTAAATAGGTAGAGAGATAATGAAACCTGCTACTAGACGTGAATGAAAAAAATGACTCTTACTGGCTTCTAAACCATCGATCTGTTTTAATGATTGTTGGAATTAATATGTACATATATCCAAGGTTCCACGACAAAAATGATTTCAAAAAAAGGTTTTTAACAGTTTAAAAAAAAAGAGGTAAGTTAGTACTGAAGAAAAAAGAGTTACTAAAATAGCTGTTTAATTATCTGTCATATGAATATTTTGAATCATTTAATTAATACTTTAAATTTTAAAATAATGAGCATGATTTCAAATTTAAAAATTATTATCAAAATGATGCAAATATATCATAAATCAGGGCTGCCACTTATTAAAATCTGCTATAACCATAGAACTAAAACCATGGGAGATTTCAAACCAGTGTACAAAAGAGAAATACAATGAGTCTCTCTACTCTAAATATCCAATATTCTTCAAATATCACCAGTTTTGTGAATCCTTAATATCTTTTATATTTCTGTGGAAATTTCCCTTATAAATTTGCATACATGAGTGTGTTTATGTGTGTATGTATATCCTCTCTCTGTGTATCTATCCTCTCTCTCACTCTCTCTCTATATCTACACTGTATATATACACGCATTCTCTCTCTCTTGCTTATATACATATACATATACATATATATATATAGAGAGAGAAACCAAATAGAGAAATGTGTGATAGTAGATAGATACATAGATACATCAATAGATACATAGATAGAAAGATGAACCTTTCTATATAGGTGATATTTTACTAAAGAATATAACATCTTCCATAATAGCACACACAGATCTGCTTTATTCTTTCTGCCTAGGTGGTATCAACATATCATTTCCCCATGAAGAAAATTTTATATATTTTTTATTGATAATAAAATTATACTGCAGTGATCAGTTCTATTCTTATCCAAGTATATTTACATTTTTGTTTAAAAGTATATGAAGAGGCCCTGAAATGCAGCTTTATGGCCAGGTTTATTCTGTATTCTTGTAGAGGAGTTTGGGATTTGGTTTTGGCCTTGTCCTACCTTCCAGCTCTTCCCCAGCTTACTGAATGATCTGGCTTTATGTTTTCCATTTGACACTTACCTCCAGCGAGTTGTTTTTGGAAAGACAATTTTGAAGCATCAGTTGCCTTGTAGCATATAACAGAAAGTATCCATTAGCATGAATATCTTTTTCCACACAAGCCATCTTATCCCCATTCAGAAACAAGTTGACTTATTCACAAAAGTTTCTTAAGCCATACTTTATCTATTATCTGAATTCCATGTAGTTTATTCTAAAATAAAAGGGATGAAATGTATATCCAAGTCACTTAGGAAATTTTCTGTCTTTAGTTTTCTTTATAGTCTATGAAGAAAATGCTGTTACTGTGTGACTGGCATCACTTTTGGGTTCCTTTAAAATACAAGCATAAATTCCTTTAAAATTTGGTATTCCTTTAAAATACCAAAAACTAACTCTCATATATTTTTCATTCCCATTGTATTTTACACCCTTTTCTTTTGAATCATCTCTAGGGTAACTTTCACATTTTCTTTTCATTTTTTTATTCTCTCTTGGGAAGAAAGTGGCCATATATGAAATAATATTTTGAGCCCTGCACCCTTTAAATATTTAGTGCATATTACAATTACATCAAAGACAAAATTCTGCAAATGTGCTCGTTTCTTTAGTGGCTTTGTTTATATTTTTCTGGAAAGTGGAATGACCTGGTTTAGCCACATGCATTTTATGATTATGATTAATAGTGATACAATTAATTATGATGAATAGTGATTATGAGTAGATTTTATAGAGAAACTTAATGGGGCTGAGGCAAGTAGGAAGGAGCCAGGAGTTGTCAAGGTGAGACAGTAAAGAAAGGAGTGATGGAGAGATGAAAAAGTGTTTCACCCTCCAATTTTGAGCTCCTGGCATGCAAATGCAGTATATTTGTGTTCTAGTTTTGTATCAGCTACTGAGTTTCAAACCTGCAAGGGGTGGGGGGATGTGTGACATATGCGAGGAATGAACAAACCGTTATCTAAATGCTGTGGGTCACACTGATGGGCATCCATTCATTCCCTTATGTTTCTCCCAAGCTTGCAGTTTCTGCACGCTAAGCATTCATTATGCTCATCAGCCCTTAAATCCATAAACAGTCTCCACCACCATTTTTAGCATAAGACAGAAGCCAGCTCTTCTCTGCTATTTTCAGGAGAATTTGTACAGCATAATGATAAGAGCACCAGTGTTAGTCAGACAGAACTTGGATTAAAATTAGATAATACAGCTACTCAAGAAATCTCCATAATGTGTCTGAATCACTCAGAATAGTCAGCATAGGTGAGCTCCTTTCATCCTCTCCTCAAGGAGGACATGTTTCATGAAGTCCTCTAGATCTGTGGTCATACACTAAGAAATCTAAAGTTATTGACTATTAATTTATTTCATGTATTGAGTGCATATGTTATAGTTATAGCTGAGACAAAATTCTGCAGGTGGATTCATATGCCCATCGTCTAAGATAATTTAAATCTCAAATTATCTAATAATAGAAAACAACATCTGAAAATATACTCTATTTGAATTAGATGTAGCGTATTCTAAGACAAAAGAGGCTGAACATACATCAGCATTGGCTAATAAACGTCCTGCCTTTAGTTGATCTAAAATTATCTGGTCACCATCTTCCCTGGAGTCCACCAGTGTCAGATTTTCAACAACATGTTGGGTAGTGCCTCACAAATCTCACAGATGCCCCTGCTCTGTCTCTTCCTTCCCCCAAATCCTGTCATTCATTAGGACTCACAGATGGGTGTATAATCAGCAGTGCTCTCTGTCTCATGCGCCTGTGACATACTTGGGGCCAAACTGTACAAATCAAGGTCAGCACTGAAAAGAGGCAACTGGGGTAAAATCCACCAAAAAAATGACGCAAACTTCCAAGAATCTTCTCTTCGTAGAGTCACGTAGAGTCACTCCTGTAGGGGTGAGTCGTGACAGCTCCTGAATAGGTCTCCCCAAGCAGCTCAGCTGAGACAGGAAGTTGAGGGATTTGAATGTGGGTCAGGAACAACTCTCTGGGCACACCCAAATGTCAGCCTCCCAAGAGGAGAGCGGCATCTTAGGATAAACTCTGCAGTTAGCACCATCCATTAAGCACAGCGGATGACTCTCTTTAATTGGGGGAAATTTTATCTTAGTCTAAAGAACTTGTTCAATTTCCTGGACATCTACCAACTTCCGATTTTGTAGTAGCCCTTTGAAAAGAGAGCAGCTTCAAGCCCACTGTGTTCACTTGTTTTTACCTACATTGTGTCTACACCAAAGCAAGGAGGCTTTGCAGAAGTAGGTAGGATTTTGCAAGTAAAGGCACCATTTAAAGCCTAGGTTCACCCCACATAGTTGTGACAGCATATACAATTGCTCTAAGCTTTTCAAGACATAGATCAAAAAATTTTAAAATAAAGCTCTAATATTATCAAGGGTTCACAGTCTAATACTTTTACAACTTACTTGGATCTTATTATTCATCACTGACAAAAAAAATGAATCTAATCCAGCAGGGGAAATACAGTTGATCCAATATGCATAGACTCAAGCACAAAATAATGAAAGATTGAACAAACAGAATAACAGATCTTTGAAATAAAAATCTTAAAATAGCATTTCTTCCCCCAAGAAATAGGCATGTGCTTACTTCTTAAATTCTCAGAAGCAACAGTTATCATTATTCAAATTAATTTTTGTATTCAATAGGGCTTTGGCTATTGGAATGTCTTCATCCTTAACTCAGACTCTTCCTGGTGCACTTTTTTTGATAGTCAACTTCTGTGCTATTGCATGGTTAAATGATTACAAAATAAATCTCGCTTTAAGAAAAGATAAACCCTCCTTATCTACTGACATACTCCCTGCAGGGAAGTTGAAAATGCCAAAGTTCTTTTTCTTCTATTTATTGCAGTTCTCTCCCAAGATTGACAAAGAGTTAACAGCATTTCCATAGCATTCAGAATTGCTAAGAATAATGGAAGAGGAAAAAATTTTGCAAATGCAACTCCTTCTATTCCATTTATGCTTTCTAGGACTTGGATGTTTTTATAGCATGAACATTTCAAATTCTTGCACACCTTTCTTTCCCGGACAGACTTGGAGTATGCTCTGTCCCTGATATGTATCACATACATGCACCCTGTCATAAGGGTGCTGTCCCTCTGGGCCACACTTAGTCCTCCATGTCAGCCATTGAAGACTGATATTCTTATTTCTGTAATGATCATCTTTCATGTTTTCTGTGTGGAAAAATAGGCCAGGAGAGTGTCACACACTGACCACCCACCCGAGGAGCAGAGCCGGGGTCCAGAACTTAGTGCTGTGAGTTCAAAGATCAAGTTATTTGGTTGCAGCTTAGTTTTTGTATTCATGATCCTATGTATGTATTTCTCTGTGTAATGGACAGGTAGTGTGTACTTATGTCTATTCGCAACATGAAGAGCTTCAACTATTTCAATTAAAGAATGTTTTGGATATTAAAATAATACTTAGCAGCATTCTGTAGCCAAATCTAGATGAAATCAAATGTAATGTAGTGACTCCCTTTAAAACTGCTAGTTATTTTATGTATTTGCTTAAATTTGCCCATTTTATTCTTTACATGGAAACAAATTTAACATGCCAGTTATGTCTAGCTTTTCTGTGTAAAGTTTCTGAAAAGAAAAGATTGTTTTGCAAGAAGATGACAACCTGGCTCTCCATGATTACTGAAAATATTAGGGATGTGTTAAAACTTACAAACTGACAACAGAACTGAAGCAAACAGCCAGGAAATGGGAGGGAGGGAGGGAGGGAGGGAGGGAGGGAGGGTGAAATTAGGGATCAAAATGACAATCTGTGGATGACATGATAGTGGGAGAACTTGGGGGTATACAACAATTAAGAAATATGTACATATATAATAAAACCCATTTAAAAGAAAACATATATCAGTTACATATACGCAACTTTAAACATATGTTTGCGCCAAGGTCATATTTCCATAAACATAAACGGCAAGACAGACTTCCCTTGGAAATCATTTAATTTGGTTTCCTTCAGATCAGGGAGAATGCATTTTTGGTTAAGAGCCAATCAGTGGACATATTTTAAGCTTTTGGGGCCATTCTCTGTCACAGCACTGCCATCCTCAATGTGCAAATGAATAAGTGTGGCTGTGTTCCAATAACATTTTATCTGTGGATGCTAAAATTTTAATTTCATATGGCTTTCATGTCTCACAAAATTTTATTCTTTTGTTTCTCGTCATTAAAAATCAAAGGCGATTCATAGGTCAGGGTCTGGCAAATCCAGATTTTGGGTGGGATTTTGTGTAAGGTCCAGTTTCCTGGAAATAGAGAGCTATAGGATAATCGGGGATTTATTTTCCTTCCAAAAGACTTGTTTGTTTTTTTCCCTTTGCTTTGGGTTAGAGACTTTGTTTATAAATTGTAAAACCGATGTGGGGTAAATCTCTTATTTTTTACTGTTTTCTGCTTTGCCCTGTACTTTAGTTCATTAATAAATGTCAAGAAATATAGGTAACCAACTAATAGTCCACATGACAAGGGAAAAATCACAGAAATTCTATACCACTAGTCGAACTGTAAGTTTACTCAAAGTATTTGGGACTATCTTGAAAGCAATAGCAGTATTTCCTAAGCTATTTTTAAAACAGATTCCATTTATAATTTAACCTTTCCTCTACTTGCTGATATAGATCAAATATCTCATGAAACTGAAAAGGTTGTAACCAAATCAATACATAAACAGCGTGGGCATTTTCTTCATTTTAAGGAGGCAGCAACTGCTGTTGAATGAGGTTTTGTAATTTACTCAAACTCTCAAAACATTAGGGTGCACCCTCCTTCTGATTCCAAGACATCTTGTCTCCTTAGTGAGCTAGCATCTAATTAGCATTTTAAATTGACATATAGAGTGGTTGTCAATCCTCTTGATCTTCTTAGTCCGCAATTATTTCTGAGCCAAAAGACTGCATGTTTTCAGTATCTGAACACCAACGTACTTGAAACCAATGATTTGTTTTCCTTCATTTTTAATAATGAAACCATTTGGAGCTGCATAGGATGGTGAACCTGAGTTAACATAATTCAATCAAGATGATCCATGCAAAACAAGGCAACTTAAGAGCTTAGTGAATCCATTGAGCTTCTCTATGAGAAAGTGTCAAACTTTCTGAAATGAGAGATGTAAACCAAGACTTCTGTGTCTAGTTTTAGAAAGTACAGAGTCAGAAGCATTATACGTATTCCTTTTTTTCCAGTTTTGAAGAATATAGTATCGGACCCAATTCTAGAGACTGGATAGAGTAGAAGGTGGGCCTGGAAGACTGGGCAGAGGTGATATCCGATGGTGTCTGTGGTTAGAGAAATGCCAAATCAGGCAACACATTTGTTCTGGAAGGATTTCCTTCATATCCCCATAGAATGGGAAAAGCATTTACTACCTCACTCATCTCATAGCAATTGGATTAGAAATACCCTCCAGTAGCTCTGAAGGTTGTTCATTTTCCTCGTAAGTAGCAACCAGGTATGAGGTGCTCTTGTTTCAGCAATTCTAGCCATTAGGAGTTATTTCCTTGGATTTTATTAAATCTGTGGTCCTGAAACCTCCAGTTGTTGGTTTTAGGGCTATTCTTTGGAGTAAGTCTGTTGAGATCTCCCATCTCATGTATATTAAGACTGCTTAAGTTATTCCTTATGTATTCTTTATATGCTTATGCTATTCGTGAAAGTCATTATAAGACATGATTAACGCCGTCATCACAATGGAAGTCAACAAAATTCACTGGGATGAAACAAAATCCACAATGCAGTCAAGACACTGGACAAAAACCTTGCCATCTATTTCAGACTCTCCAAATTGTACCATTCAGTACACTTTGTAATGTATAGCAACATTTTTAAATGACCCAAGTATCCACTGACAAGGGTGGGGTCCAAGAAAGAGAGTAGCTATAGAGGTGGAAAGAAGAGCTTTATATGTTGACTTGAATAGATGGCAGAGAGATAAAAGTTAAAGTGAGTTGCAAAGTGGTGTGTGGGTTGACCCTATTTTTTAAAAAGTTATGCATTAGAAGTCTGAAAAGCAATAGAAGATAAAAAAGATATGCCTTAATGTTTCTTACCTTAGTAACTACAGATAACATCTATTTAAGTGCATTCTATTTTTCAGGCACACTTTTATATGGTGCATTAATAATTCAGTTTTCCTAGTCATTTTATGAGGTAATTTTTGTTGTTATTTCCATTTTCATTATGAGGAGACTGGTTTAATGATGACATCTAGATCACACAGCCAATTAGGAATTGAAGGCTTTGGAGACTGGGGTAAAGTCACACATCAAGACAGTGGAGGATAAGTATATCGAACCTCAACATCTAATTCCAAGATTTGAGCTGTTAATCCTTAGAGTAATACATGTTCCATGCCTTATTAAATCCCCAGCTATGGATCATATGCCTGTGACTCTAAATCTTTTCAAATTTGCTTTCCAAGAATCTGAGATACTATTACATCATTCTCTTTCCTCTCCCCTTGCACATCTTGCACAGATGATCACGAGCTCCCAGTCATTAAAGGTGGTAATGCAAGTCCTTTCTGACCTTGTGAGTTACTGAAGAGTCATTAAAAATCAAAACTTTTGCCCAGTAGCCCTGTTAAAAAGTTACCACATTAGAGACGTGATTAAGAAAAAAAAGAAAGAAACCTAATTCTCATCATCCTGTAGAAATGTCAGACTCCTGGATACAGAAAATCTACATATTTAGGACAAAAGAAACATCAGAAAATGGGTGTGATATACTGAATCATGATTAAACAGTAAAAATTTGCTTTTATGCTTTTTTTCCCAGAGAACATCTTGTTATTAATTATCATCTTGAGTTATGAACACCACTTTTACATACTGACTCATTCATTCATTGTTTGCTTCTTTGCTTCGATAGAATTAAGTCAGTTGAATTGTATGTAGTGATAATTTGAATCCCTCCATGTTTTGCATCCCATCTATACATTTGCATCATAAAGGATGAACAATTCAGCAGCTATAGAACTATAGATTATTAGAATACTCTCTGGGGAGCCTGTTCCCAAAATCTCTTTCTTGTAGCCGAAAGAGTGATGGCCAGATACTGAGAAAGTAAATGTTCACACCGATTCATCTCTTTATTAGCTGAAAAGAAAAGTCCAAGGAGCCAGAAGTTTCCATTTAGTTCTTTGGTTGCATTAGTAGATAAATTATATTGTGCTACACCTTGCTCTCCAGTAGGAAAAACTAAACCAAAATAATATAGTGAGATAGTGAGTGTGTTTAATTAGCTGCATTCTCTTTATTACATTACAGCTATTGGGTTGGTGTGGAATTTGTAACATTCTCAGCCTACCTTCTTCATGCCAGTTGAGTCTGGAAGGTGATAAGGTTTACATGCATTTATTAAGCTGCATTTCATGGCCAAGGCTGTATTTCCACAGAGACTCAACTTAAGCTCACAACAATTGTGTTTGGGGTGGCTCACTGCACCGTGTTCCCCAACCCAGTAGCGCCTGGCCTGGTCCAGACATTAGTATTTTATTGCAATTGCTTTTGTTTTGACCACTGAGCCTTTGACAGGTCCAGAATATAGAGAGATTAATGATTCCAATAGCCCAGTGCACTCCGGTCAATTGAAGTTGGCATATTTACGACATGTGATCACTGGGGCCTTTATTCGCTCAAAGAAAACAAATTAATAATTAAAAGCAGCTCAGCTACCTGGTGGTCATTTTGAACTTCTTTGTGAACTGGCCCACCCTGACTCTTCAGAACTCCACATAAGTGACTACTGAGCTGTGATGCCTTGGGGTTGGAGGAGAGGAGGTAGTGGGAAGGTTGGAAAAGACATTTCCATGCTTCTTCTTATGAAAACATTCAAAAATGGGCTTTTCTGGAGGAATGCAGAAGATTCAGTTAGGATCCCAGTTCAAGATGGGTGTGGATGGGGACACTACCCACAATGCTGTGGGGTGTGATGGGGAAGCTCTGCACTGCCCCCTCGAGGACAGAAGGGGTACTGAGACTCAGGAGGGAGAGCTATGGGGATTGCAACCATGTAAGAAAATAGAAATAAAAAAACTGGAGTATATTTTGTTATTTTTTCTTACATTAGTTACTTTGTATTTTGTAAATTAAAATTGAGCTAGTCTTTAATTGATGAGTAATATTTCATTGTGTACATACACCACATCTTTCATCTTTTTCATCCATTCATCTGTTTTGGGACCTTTCGGTTGCTTCCATGTCCTTGCAATTATAAATCGTGCTGCAGTAAACATCCATGCACAGGTGTCCCTTTGTACAGCATCGAGGTCTCCTTTGGGTAGATTCTCAAGAGAGCAATTCCTGGGTCTAATGGTAGTTCCATTTTCATTAATTTGAGACCCCTCTACACAGCTTTCCATAGAGGTTGGACCAGTTTACATTCCCACCAGCAGTGTAAGAGTGTTCCCTTCTCGCCACATCCTCGCCAGCACTTGTTGTTGCCTGTTCTTTGGATGTGGGCCATTCTTATTTGTGTAAAGTGGTATCTCATTGTGGTTTTGATTTGCATTTCCCTGAGCGCTAGTGCCATTGAGCAGTTTTTCATGTGCCTGTTAAAAATGACAAATTGGATGACTTTATGATAACATGGATGGACTTAGAAGAAATCATATTAGCAGAAAACAAGTCAAAAAGAAAAAGACAGAAGCCAAATGGTTTCACAATTATATGGGACATGGGGAAGATAAACAAAAAGCCATGAAGAAAAGTCAAAACAAGCCAACAACCAAATTAAAGTACACAATGTGGGGGACAGGGTGGGAATGGTCTTGGGGGGGTGAACCCCAGAGATCACAAAGATGTGAAATTTATATATAAACAAATTATTTAATATTAAAAAATAAGCTAGTCTTAAAACAGAAGGCTTATTTGCTCTCAAAAATACAATGTTGAACACCCTCCCTTTGTTCTTAAAGAAGAGTGTTTTGTATTTGGTCCATGAAAAAAAAATCCTCTTGAGCATTCCAGTTGTCGCATGTCTCCAGGAAGAGGTAGCATCCTGGTGATGGTTTCCAGACTCCATCTTCACAGAGTATTGAAGGGCAGAGGGCATTTATTTTTGCCAAACTAACTCTGAGTCTCACCAATGATATATGAGGATTAGTGAACGGTGTTCACTGTAGCATTAAACAGCTTTTTTTTTTTTTACGGCCAGATACCATTCTAATCTAAATCTGCAGGCGCAACTCATGAGAGAATGAGCCAGTATGGTTATATTTGGATTGTTCTACTCAATAAAGTGACATAAAAACAGGAGCCAAAGCAGTAACAGAATTTCTAACAGGCTATCTTATTATTTTTTTTTATTTATTAATACTACTAAAGTGTTCATGGTGCTATCACATACTTTATACCATCTTAAACGCATGCTAAGGTATGGTGGCTAATTTTTACAGCAGTCTGAAACAATGAAGTATGAATTAAAAATTCTTTGACATTTCACTCATTGTAGTTCTAGAACTCTCTCATCTATGCAGTTTGCTAAGTTTCTTTAAAAATTGTGTCGGACAACATGGCTTGGAAAACTTGAAGTCTGATTTTCTGAGCAAGTGGTGACCAACTTTGAAAACAAGGCAGGAATCAAATTCCTTAAACTTAAAAGAAATAGAAGAGGATGTAAACCATGGTGTCATGACTTGGTTTCTGTTTACTTGCCTGGGCAATGGATTCTGACAGGACTAGGGAGAGGAAGAAATAATAGAAATCATAAAGGGATAGTCTGCTACTTTATTTGAAGTAAACTTGCAGTTCAATATTCATCACATTCTGTTTAATTCCTTGAAATATATGGTCAACAATTCAGAGTGGGTTGCAACAGTGTCGGAATCATACCTTGGAGATTTGATATTTGTGATGGGCTAGAGTAAAAATCTTTCTGTTTTTGCAAATTAAGTTTGTTTATTAATCAAAGTCTGCCATGTATTTTGATATTACTAGGCACAACTGGGATTAGAGTAAAAATGAAGCTAATCATTATTTTGTAGTTATTGTAAATAAAGTTATCAGTACTAGATGAGGCTATATATAGTGCACAGGGATAAGTATGTGAAGTCATAGTTCTGCATGTGATTTATTTAGAAAGCAATATTCCCATTTAGAACAGTTTTGTGTTGAGATAAAATCTGAGTGTAATATAAAATGAGACGATGATTTTTTAAAGAAATTAGCATCTGAATCATCAGACTATACAGACTAAAAGAACATGATTCTAATTTAAATTAATGTATAATACTTTTGAAAATCCAATAGATCAGGTGTTGTTAACATACAAGCCTTAGAAATATTGGAAGGAAAATGATCCCTTTAAATTGTAGTGACAAACAATAAAACTAAACTTTCAAAGATAGAACAGTTCATGTGCTTATGCGTGGGTTGAATGCTAACAGAATATAATAATATACAGTGTATTTAATCAAAACTATATTTTATGGTACCTAGCATTTAATTTTTGAGGTACCTAGATATAATGTTGACATCTGTTTATCATGTTTAACATAATATGTCAAAATATTATGACTGAATTATAAGTATATTAACTAGAAACCCTTTGATCAAACAAAGCTTATTTAAATTGGTATTTCACAAATAATGTTCCATTGACACGCCTTCCTCTAAGATACCATACTAAAATTAATTCTGTACTCAGTTATGTGGGCTACTTCATTTTAAAATTCTTGCTTAGCTATTGGGGGGAAATGTTAATGTTCACCAAAAACATTACTTTTACTTCTTTGTACTTTATAATCCTCTTAGACACAAGGCAAAATTAGATACAGTCAAATATGAGCACAATGCAGTGATGGTATTAGAAAGCTTGAGAGCATATCTGTCTCAGCGTTTCTTATGTATTTGTTCCAAGGTAGCAGAGAAAGTCCCATGTTACAGGTGCTGCTATTGTAGGTAGAGGTACCTTCACACACCAGTTTTGTTGTTGTTGTTGTTATCATATATCACATGCTGGTTGGTAGTATGAATCACAAGTAAAACGCAATTGTGTTAAGTTCCTGAAATGTTGCCACTCTTAGCTTTTGTTATCAAGGTAAAATGTAGTGTATACTGAACATAATTAAGTATGATGTTCATCATAAAAGTTGTCATATCCCAGGATTAAGGAGGGCTTGGAAACTTGCTCTCATGCTTTGTTACTGTAGGAACCTCTTAGATTTTTTAGAATTTTATGAAACATATGCTTAAATGGTTAGTCGTCTGATTTGTAGCATTTGAATTTCTTTAAATTATATATTATTTACATTATCATAATATTTAAAACATGATGTCATTATCATAATATTGTGTACACTATCCTATTATTGTTTATATTATCATAATATTATTTATATTATTAGCTAAGAGACCACGTGCCATGAAGGATTACTGTGCCCCGGATAAACAATTAAAGGACTTTCTTTAATTTGTTCAAACAGTTGCCTTTAGGATTTTGGCATACATATTGATAATGAATTGAGAACTTGTAGTAATATTTATATTTCCTTTATTTCTTTGCATTTTAATGTATCTTGGTCATATTTCACCTTTTCAGAGGTGAGAAAATTTATGTAAAGAATAGTTACATTGGTCTGTTTAGAGTTTTCTGCATCTGATTAATTTAGTTAGATTTTTCTGTAGTTTTCAGAGTTCTCTTACTCATAATTGAAGTGCAGAAATGTTTTATTCAGTACATTTTAAAGAGAGGTAAGAACATTTTTTCCATTGGGTCTTTGTCTATGTCTCTAAAAATTTAGAGTGTGTACTAGAGATCACTGGGAAAACAGGTGTTCAATTTGTTTCCTGTTTCTATTTCCTGAGTAGAAATTTGTTGATCATAAACCATTATCTGAGGCATAATTTTCTTATTTCTCACATTCCTTTTCAGTCAGTTCATATGTGGTTACAAGTTTTTCCTTTGGTTTATTTGTAAGAATCTGACACATTTGCATGTTGCAAAATAATGTAAAATTATCTATACACTGTGATATTTCATTGTGTCACTTTTTTGATTATTTCTTAAAAGTACAAACACTGACAACTGGGATATTTCCATTCATGATTTTTTTCACCTAAGAACACAGTTCTGTCAGAGAAGAGAACATTTCTTCCTTTTCTGCATTTTTCCATAGCTTTTGCTTCAAATTCAAGGTCATGTTGTTCTTTCTTTGCTAAGCTTATTAAATTGTTCAGTGAAAACTTCTTATTAGTGTAAACATCACCAACTTCCTTGACAAGAAGAGTTCCTATTTCTCACTGTTCATATTAGTTTTCCTGCCAACATCAGAACTTATTCTTTGGTTTCTTATTCATCAAATAAATTTGTTTGACTTTCAGCTTTGTTTTCCTTTCTGTTCCTCAAATATCACATCTGCTTCCTTACCTCATCCATTGTTTCCAAGTAATTGATTTGAAAAGCTCATGTCTGGACCTTACTTCTTACGCCACTTCATAGCTCCATGCACCCTCCAACAAATCCCGCCTGTACCCAATAGCACATCCACTTTTCATGTTTGAAGTGCAACTCACCACCACGTAGAATTTACTGCTCCCTTCCATCTCCCAGGAATAGTACAACTATTATCAAATTCACATAAAATTTAGCTTGATGTTCCTTCCGCTTTGAAGGGGTTCCTTCAAAGGTCATCTTTTCTTGTGTTGCATGCACAGAAAAATCTGTTCATGATTTTTGTGAGACTCTTACTTTCAATAACACCGTTGTTAAAAAAGTTTTGTTAGAATTTGCGCAAACTTTTACCCTCTGTTTGCACTGTTAAAAGTGACAAGTTAGTAGTAGGAAAATAGTGGAGTAAATGTAAGTGAAGATAAGCATTTTTATTCATTTTAAAGTGTAGTCAGTTAAAACTTACTAAACCTAACATTTGATGAAACGTAGAAGAAATACCGAAACTTATCCATTAACTTTTCTCAAAGAAACTCTCCATCTTTTATTTCTCATACCCAAATTCTATTTGACATTCAGTTTAAAATCCAAAGGATATAAAGAAAGCCCTTAAGATAATGACTGTGAAATAGCAATATCGGCTGACATTTAATGAAATGGCTAGGTTTGTCTCTTACCTGGAGGGAAGATGTGAGGATTTAGTCACGCCTGTTACAGGCATGCAGTGTGTATCTTTATCTTTCATCAAACACTAGGGATCATCACTTACTTAGCTCTCTACCAAAATAATACCTTTGTGTCAATATCGCACCATTTCACATTGTTTTTAAATGTGCTGGCAATAACATAACTAAAGTTAGTTAACAACTGTTTATTATTTCACTTTAATTTCTCAAAATATTCTCAGTCCTGAAACCCCTGCCTCATTTGTGGTAATATAATTAGATTCATATATCTGGTTCTATTTTCATTGTTATTTCCTATCAACCACTAGTGCAGTTAACAGAAAAACTCAATATTAGAATTTGAGACAGGGAGAAACTTAGCGAGGCATCATCTTCATTATCAAATACCTAAGGTGACAGTTCATAGATGTTTGGAATGTCACACAGCTCATTCTGTTCCCACTGGATGTAAATCAAAAGGTTACATTGACAACTCATCCTAGACTTCTAAAGCAAGAGCCAGAAAGTCCTTATTTCACTTATTCATACAGTAAAGAACTTGTGGGGAACAAAGAAAAGATTACAGAAGACACTCAATAATGTTTGAGGTCTTTAGCTAAGCCACGTTAGTGTACAACTTTGGACTAACACTACAGCCAGATGGAGCAGATTCCTTTTCTGTTCAAAAACTTCAGTGACGCAAAAAGTTTTCTATTGAGATGGCTTTAAGAACTGCTCCTAGTTCTATTTTGGGTTGGTAAGAATTTTCCTGGGGGTTGAAACAGTTACAACCCCAGAACTAACATAATGTGGGAACATGCACCCCCACATCATCCTCACATCTCCTTTCTACACAAGTGTCTCCTGATATGCCCATCTTTTTTTTTTTTAAGAGACTAGGCCTCGCTATGTTGCCCAAAGTAGTCTCAAAACCACAGACTCAAGTGATCCCTGGCCTTAGCCTCCCAGCCCTGGGATTATAGGCACATACCACCTCGCCTGATCATCTATTTGCTCTTATCACAGATTTCAGACTTCCCTTGCTATCAACTGGCCCCTTTGTTGGAAGTGGCTCAACCTATCTCTGGCATGTGGCGGAACAAACCCCATCCTCTGGTTTCTGCCACGGGAAGTGGGTATCTTCAAGCTTTCAGTACTGTGTCAATGTTGGCTGAATGAGTTTGCTGGAAATTGATCCACATTCCATTTCTCAACAGAAAGCACTGTCGTTTCTCCTGTCTGATTACTGGCACTTCTTTTTTCTTACCTGAGGATGGACTACACTCAAATGAATCAGAAGAATATTTGGTCATCTTACTAAATAATTCAAGGCAGCAAGTGATACAGAAATGCGGGTGAAAGAGAAAGTGACTTGGGAATTTCCATGTGGGTTTCAGAGCCTTCATCAGATGCATTTTCTGGTTCAATGTAATGGTGGGCCAGGCCAGGAAGAGAAGGTTCTTGATCATTTCTTTGAGAAGTGTTATCAAATAAATCTTGTATATACCCAGTTTATTCTGGGATTATAGGACATTTTCCAAAGACCTTATCAATCTACAGGTTCTAAATAGGTTTGCTATAAACAAAAGTGTGCCAAGGGCATTTTATTAAATCATTTCTAAATAAGAGACAGATCTTTAGAGTGATTGAGATTGTGGTAATTAATACTGACTAAATAGCATAACCTCTATCACAACTGTAAATGAAGTAAAATAAAGTCAAGTAATCTTATATTGTGTATCTCTTACATATATGGTTCTATATGATGAGTTTAAAAGAGACAAGCAATTTAGATCAAATTTCCTTTTGATGTTTAGACAAGAATTTACTTCCTACCAACATGTGATAACATTCTAATTATAAAAACAGAATTCACATGAAATGTAAACCTAAAAAAACAATTTCATAAGAGACAACAAAAGAATTCCCAGAGAGGTTTTCAAGATCACAGGGAAAGCAACAATTTCTGCATTCAAGACTAAGCATCTTCCTATTAAGGGATCAACCAAAGAGAGGGGAAAGGGGAGGGGAGGGGGAAGAGAATGGGAGAGGAGGGAAGAAGAAGGGAGGGGAGAGACAGAGAGAATCTCTAGTTTGTACTTTGTTCCCTTATTTGTGTGCTTGCCTTATATAGATAATTTTGAACATTGTTCTTCATTTCAGCAGCATTTCTGAAACCTGTTATGAAGGAACAGGTAATAATAGAATAAAACATCAAATAAAAGAATCAAGGAAGAATAAATAAGTAATGGAAACATTTACTACAATATCCTTTACAGTAGGGGTGATAGTAGGGATTTTTGCAAATACTTGGTCAATTTGAAGTCTCAGCAAATGTTTTTTTGTTGCTTTTCTTTTTAAAACGAATTTCAATATCGTGTGTAGGATATTTATTGTACATGTTTAGAAGACTATTCTGACTCCATCTTGGTCAAGTGACTATATTGCTTCTTGTTGATACATTGTGAAAAGTAAGAATCCCTTCAACTTCAGAGCAGGAAAGAATCATCTTTCTTACTAAACTAAATGACCTTGCATGTAAATTGAGAAAGATTGCTAAAGGCAATATAGCCCCAAAGCATTCAACTTGCAATCATGAGATTACATGGCTTTATAGTGCCTGTTTAAATAAAAATACTATGGCTTAAAATAATTGTGGTATTTATAATGCAGTATGAAATAAACTTACTGAAAATGGAAGGCAATCTTAGCAGTTACAAAGGTGTTGTCAATTCAGAGGATGATATGTGGTAGCCATCTATATTTAAATGTTTACTCAGTTCCACATTATCTAGAGAAATCTCCCCAATCGCCCACACTCTAGAAACTGTAGCACGTAAGGTTGAGTTGTATTGTAGAAAATAAGAGAAAATAAATGTTATTTGCAAACATCCTGGCCTTTCTTGAAAGCCCTGTGGTGTCAGATCCACATCAGTAAACATTTATTTTAAAGACTAAATCGCCAATATTCTTTGCCTTAGTGTTGTTCACTAAGTAAAAAGAAAAAAAAAAGGCCAACTGATGTTTAAGTGATGTTTAAGAGGGAAATGTGAACTGTTCAAATAACGAGTGAGAAGTTGGTGAAGCTACTAGCTAGCTCTAAGGTAGGTTTTATCACATGCAGATTTATTTTTAACTCTGAATATTTAGCATTACACAGAAGACTTGAGCAACCTTTGAAGGTTCTTAGATGCCTACAGAAAAATCCAGTTGAAATACACACAATAGACTGTTCTATGAATCTTGCCCCAGCTCAGAAAAGATCTTGCCGCTTTTATTGTGATGTACCTTATAAAAACCCAAGAGACTCTATAGAAATAGACTGCTTATAAAATTTTATCCTAGACTAGCTCTTTGGTAGCATATTAATTTCTGACACTTTTTTTCAAGTATTCCTAAAGTGGCCACTTATATTAATAATGGTTTCATTTTATTTCTAGATCAAAATTTTATTTATGATTTCATTTTAAAAGACATCTATTTTGAAATTTTAAAATAAAACAGTCCTTTTACAAATGTACCAGTCCAGTCACCTAACAAAATAGGTCTTGTGATAGTATTCAACTCACATTTTGGATAATCTGTTTCTGCTAGATTTGTGTTGAATCTAAAATTGGGGGACAAATGTGTTAACATGATTTTAAATGCTGCTGTGTACTTAACTTTCATTGCTTAATCGAGAGTATGTGCTACCACACAATTATGTCAAGGATAAGGCTTCAGTGAAGGAGAAAAGATATTGTTCTATCTCAAGGGTCCACTCCACACCTCTTTTATACTAAGGAAAAGGGTATGCATTCTGAGGTTGAAAATTTGTGACAGCATTTGCTTTTGCCAAAACAGATGAAAAGACCCTACTAGAATCTGAAGGTTCTGGTTATCCTGATTGTTTTCCTATTTATTTTAGATCCACGCTTACTCCTTCAAAGTGTCCCCAGGATTGTTCTTAATTTGGTGATTTAATATAAAGTTTATACTACAAAGACAGTGTTTGCTTTGGTATTATGTAAAGCTTACCCCCAAATTTCACCGCTCGAAAGCATAAGAATTTTGCAACTGCAAATCAGATTAGAAAAGTTTTCATGCCTCATTAACACCTGTGCTATAAATTCAGGTTTAACAGTTTGACAAAGTAATATTTCAAATTGAAATAATCACAGGAGTGTTTATTTTAATAGTTTCAAATGCCAAGCAGAAGATTGTTAAAGTTAATAAACATCCCCAAATGGATTCTTTGTGATAAAAGAATTTCAGTGTAGTTTGCTTGTTATCCTGGAGATATAAATTGAATCATATCAAAGAACCAATCCTCTCTTTCAAGTTACGGTGTGCTTTTTTTCCTTTCTTCTTCTAATTCTCCAAGTTTCAAATGTACCTGATGATGCACTCATCTGAGTAAGTGGGGCTAGAGATTGGTAACCTTTTTTTTAACAGCTTTGTCTTCCAACATTAAATAATAATTAGAGCACCTCTCAGAGTCTAAATAACTACCTGGGCAGGCATTTTATTCTTTGTAGATCCTTAACTTAATCGAAAAGATGCCTGTGAAGTATCTTGAAGTAGTAATTACAGAGAAAAGACAAATTTGTCATGCTACCTACACATATTTAATGATTATAATAGTGAGATAAATGATCAAATCATTACATTAGATGTGTCAGAGAGGTAGACTCACTCCATTATTCACAGTGAAGAAAAGAAGGTGCTAAAAAGTCACGAGAGTTCCACAGGATGACACAATTTCCAATATGGCATTCCACAAAATGGCCACTGCATCCGGGTCTTCTCTGGTTCAAAATCTTTCCTTATCTTCCACTACAATTCCAAGAAAGAAAGAAAGTTATAGGGACTATTGTAGCTTTTATTTTAAAATAATTTTGGGTATACAGACGTAATACAGAGACAGACATAATACAGTTACAATAATATTGTTACAATAGAGTTAAAATAATTATGGATTTATAGACACAATATGGAGACCCTATGTACCATCCTTCATCCAGTTCCCCCCCCCCCGATGGTTACACTTTACAAAGCTAGAATATAATACACTAGCACTATAATTACTTGTATTAATAGTGCAGATTCATGTAGCCACCACTGTAATCAAGAGACAGAATCATTATATCAACATAAATGTTTCCCTGTTGGCTACCCTTTGCTTAAACCTAAGATTTAAGCAACCAGATCTATTCACAATAACTTGGGGTATTCTACTGACAACAGAAATCTTACCTTCCTTTCTGCTATTATTCTTTTGAATACTTTATTGACTTCACCCTCTTTCATCTATTTTTCTGGGACTCTGTTAAGCATGGATGATAGATCTTTTGTATTGGTCTTATAGGTCTGAGACCTCATTCACTTATTTCCCATTCTGTTTTCTTTCTGTTGTTCAGATTGGGCCATTTGCATTGCTATGGCTTCTAATTCACTTGTTTTTTCTTCTGATTCTTTTTTTTTTATTTTATTTTTCTTTATTTATATATAAATTTCACAACTTTGTAATCTCAAGGGTTTGCCTCCCCCCCTCCCTCCCCTCCCTTCCCCCCCTTTCCCTCCTGTTCATAGTTGTGCGCTTCATTTTGGTGCTTCGTTTATTTTGACTTTCTTCAAGGCTTTTATTTATTTTATTTTTTTTTTCACTATATCCCATATA
>PVHY01012784.1:31427-43513 GCA_004024945.1 Uropsilus gracilis | reverse complement strand
AAAAAAAAAAAAAAAAAAAAAAAACAACAACAAAAAACCACACACACACACTCACCATATATCGGAAGAGAACAACAGGCCAAACAACCAACAACTAAACATCAACTTAACCAAACAACAATTTGCAGAAAAAATGGGAGGAGTGACTGAAGGGGGGATACAGAGGGAGGATATGGAGGGAGGACGAGGGATCAATTAATTCACAATTGTGATAGATCAATAAAATGAAAAAAAAACAGAAAAGTCAAAACAAGCCAATAACCAAATTAAAGTACACAACTTGGGGGGGGGGCATGGATAGCGTGGGAACGGTCAGAGAGGGCTGAACCCCAGAAATCGCAGAGATGTGAAATTTATATATAAATAATTTATTTTAAATTAAAAAAACAATGCATAAGGGGAGAAGTTCAATATTCTAAAAATTAAATGAAAAAATTTTTCTGAAAATAAACTTCTGCAAGAAACAAACAAAAAAAAAAAGAGCAGTAGTTAATCAATTTGAATTAGGAGCTATAGGACCAAAGCTCACCAATAAAATAATGGTACCCACAGCAATTGGGCCAATAATGAAACAGTGAAAGATAAGGAAGACATATTCAGATAACAGGACTGTAGTTATAAATGACTTTTAGCCTTAATAAAATTAATTGAGAAGCTCTTGATAGATGGTTAGTACTGAGCAATAAATGGCACTGACTGTGATTTATTTAGCTTTCTGCTACAAATTGAGAGAATTTCCCTGAAGTGCATCAAAGCTAGATCTATTCCAATGAGAATTCATGAGATGGATAGGAAATGTGTCAGATGCTTGACCACAGGGTTGCTGACTATAATTTTTAGAAATTGAAAAACAGTTTTTACAAGAAATGAAGCTCTAAACTGTATCATCTAGGAAAAAAAGAGGAAGGTCATAGTGAATACATAGTCTCCGTGAGAGGTGATAGATTAGTCTCTGAATAGATTTTTAAATTCCTCCATGATGGCCAATCATCACCTCCTTCTGATCATGCAATTCAGTGTTCACATTATCACTACAGAGATTCCTAAAATGTCTTGATGTTCTCAGTTTCAGAGGGGACCAAATGCATGGGAGTATAACAAGGAGTACACCTGGCAGGGGAATCCTGTTGTTCCAGAGCACTGTAAGAATGTAAACCAATTGGATTTCAAAAATTAAACCTACTTGTACAAAATGGGGAGAAAATGTGTGCTAATTAGAGTAACATAAATGAGTTAAATTTATATTAAACATAGAGACTAAGAGTAAGATCATGAAATATATTAACTGCTGACAATAATCTGAAAGCAAAATAATATACAAAGTAGGAAAGAAAGAGAAAATACACAAAATATAGATAATCCAAACAAAAGTCATGTAGCAATTTTCTATCAGTCAAAACATAAAAGAGATGCCACATTCTAGTAAAATGAGCAATAAATGAAGCAGATTTTCTGTATAAATTTATAAACATCATTTCAATCTATAAAAGTAACCAACAGATAAGTAGAAAACATAAAATAAAATTGCACTTAAATCTTTTAGCTTAGAATTTGATGGAACAATTATGCACACACCCAAAAAAAAGGTAATTGCAATATCCAAAAATAACCATATATTAATGTTTTGAATACATAAGGAATTTCAGCTTTTCAGGAATAAAAGAAGGCAGAAAATTCAAATTTAAAATTGCATATGTTCTAATATTCACATAAGGCATAAATGACACAGTTTAAACATGAAAAGATAACAACACGTAGTAATAATCACAAAAATACTAATATTCTATCCATCTTTCCCCATACTTCTTTTTATAGTGATGAATTAAATGTATGTACAATAACAAATATTAAAATGTAATTTTAGAGTAAAGCTACAGGAAAATATTTTTAATAATATGATGTTAAAAAGTCAATTTCACAATATAACCTCACAAATTTGTGCTTTTGAGCATAAATTCATCAAAGTAACTTCATGATGGATAGAGATTGGAAGCAAAGAACTGAGATGGGAAATGAAATTTTAAAAGTGAAGTGAAAGGAGACAGCCCTGGCATTGCAGAGAATGATTACATTCCCATGAATAGTTGAACATGATTTAATCAACTCTGTAAGCCTGATAAAAAAAATAAATTACATTGTTTTTGAAAAGCTAGAATAAGAAGGGATTGGTTGTAGGGGGAGTGGATGCTAGATGTTTCACAATTGAGTTCGGGAAGTACAGGTAGGGCTATACCAGATGGAGAATGCAAGAAGAAAATCATTCCAAGGCTATGAAACCTCATACAGGAGGGCACAGTCAGGAAAGATTTTGTCATCTCAGTGAACTACAATAGACTGGTGTTTCTATTGTGTCTATGATAAGATTCTGTGTATTAGGGAAGATAGGTGGTGAGGTAGGAGATACATAACTAATGTCAAGCCCAGAGTGATAGATTGGTTCCAGATTGTGAAGCCCCTCAAATGTCCTACTAGGAAGCCACTGGAAACCTACAGAGATGGGTATAAGGGGTACATTGACCCGTGGTGGCTTGTGGAAGACACATGAAAAATTTCTAAGCTGTCACAAACTGGCCAAGCTGTCAAGATTCCAGAGCTGAAACAGGGTGAAGCAGTTAGCTAAATGAGGCCCCCATGAAGAATGTTCCTGTCAATCTATCCGGGTGGCATCTGCTATAACTAGAGACCAGCAAGTCAAGAGACAGTTTGATTGTCAAATGATTTATGTCAGCCGTCATGTGTCAAAGTAACAGTCACACATCTGTCATCAGGACAATGTTGTACAAAAGTGATTTTAATTGCTTCTGGAACATAAATAAAAGGAGCAAAGCATCAGAGATAAATTATGGAACCACTGCTAATTTGTAGATAGAGCTGTGAAGGACAAAATAACCCCCCGGTTGATTGGGGGGTGGAGGGGACAGCATAAAAGTTATTTCACTGATAGGAGATGTAGGTAGGAATGTTTTAATGATAAATGACAATATTCATCCTATGACAAGAATCTCGATTCAGAAAAATATCAAGTTGATTTTTTTCATTTTCTTTCTTGTATTTAATCAACTGTAGAAGATACTGATGAGAGAAGCAGACTGTAAATGAAGGACTTGTGAATGTCAAACATTAAAATACATAATTGCATCTTAGGTAATCTTTTCCAATTCACTAATGCATGTTAGTCATAATTTAATGTCTACATATCCTCTTTCACCTGCCTTTCTCTGACTTTTTCCTCCTGTCTATTCCCTATTGCTTTGCATCTTAAGTAAATCTTTATTATCCTCATACTCATCTGTGTGTCTATCACTACAGAAGGAATTCTCCTGAGATTCCATACAACATATCCAAGTCTCTTTAGAGAAAAGCCTCTTTAGAGAAACTCCTCTAGGTTGAGTACTACCTATAGAAAACCTGTTTTTCTTCTTGAGATCAAGGAAGACTATGCATGATAACCATTCATTCACTCAGATCATTCACAATATTTATTGCATACTTACTGTATGCCAGGCACTGTTGTGGACTTGCAGAATCAGTATCAGTGAACAAAATCTAACTAATGTCCCTGCCTTCATGGATCTTATAGAACTTCATGGGGATCCTTAACACTTCAAACTGATTTACTATCAGTTCTGGTCACTCAAAATCCATAAAACACTTTCCCAACTATTTATTTTCCTTGATATTTTATCTATGTGCTCAATAAATAATTATTTTATATTAAATGTGCCTGACATTCATGAAACTTCCTCAGACTCTCAGTCCCTAAAACTTGTCTTCAAAGTTACCCCCCTCACTGTCCTCAGTCATCCTCTTTCATGGTCATTCAGGAAGAAAGCTTGGTAGGTTCTTACCTCCTACCCAAACCAATTAGAAAGGTAAAGAATCTAGTTATCTCACACAAATTGATGTGCAAGTCACCTAGAACACAATCCCATGAGGTAAGCATTGTGCTTATTTTACAGAAAATAATAGCAGGGAATAGTATTACACATTTTTAAGGAATGGTATTAAGAATTTTTAAGCCCCTACTATATTCTAACACCTAATAAGAACTTTATAGCTATTGACCTGTTTAATACAATAATCTCGAGAGATAGGTACTATTGTTATCCCATTTATATCCAGGGAAACAGAAGTATTTTCAAAGCATGCTTATAAATAATGAGTAAGTTCTACACAATAGTACAACTCAGTTGATGTATGAGAGAGAAAAATCAGCCTAAAAGCAAATAGATGCCACATGCATGTGTGAGCAATTTTTCCCATTCAAAGAATTTTATTGTTAGCAAATATCAGTGTTTTCTGTCCATACTGTGATGTTCCTATGGTAATTTGAATATGAAAGACACCAACACCTTCATGAGAAAAATTCATCCAGACCCTTTTTTCTACCATGATTCTGGATTTAGTCCAGAACATACTCCTATAGGCTAAGATATGACCAGGTCACAACTCTCACCAAAGTCATGATCAAAGACTGGTCCAGAAAAGATCTGTCCATCTCTGGTTAGAAAGTAATGACAAAGTCAGTCTGATATTGCTCAACACATCTTACAATTCTTGAGTTCCCATGATTGACATACTACATGCTAATGGTGAACAGGCAGCTAGAATATAGGATTGTTCTAGTTCTATTGTTCATTTTCAGACAAAATCTGTAACATCACCTCTGTAAAGGCAAACTCCCATAATTTTTATGTAACCATTTATTTCTTTCCTTCATAGTTTTTTAACCAATTAAATGCATAACCTTAAAAATTGTAAGATAATAAACCAGTCAGTATGTCAGGATAGTTTGGATAGAACATAGACTGAAAAATAAATTTCACTATACTAAAAATATATGTCAATAAAATAGATGGAGGAAAGGAGGGAAAGAAGCAAAGGAACAAGATGTGGGGAAACCATGTCAGACCAGACAAGCTCACGGACAATTAGGAAAAATGGAAGAAGATTCTTGGAGCCTTGATAATATCCACTGGCCTTTATTCTGAGACAGGTGACATCACACACACACAGGCAATCCAGCAGAGATAAATAGAGACTCATAGAGAAGGAACAGCATCTGCTCTCCTCCTAGAACCCTTTCACTGCTAAGTGGCCTAGTCACACAATGGATACACTGTTGCAAAAGCAAGACCCATTTGTTGTTTGCTAGCATTTCAAGACACAGGCTCTCCATTGTGTGGAAGACTTGCCTGATTATAGCCCATTTTCCTTACACTAGTAAAAGGTGCTTTGAATGAAACAAGTAATATTAAAACAATGTTAAAACATAAAAATCCTTACATTAGCTGTTAAGTTTGTTTCTTGTTGGGATCTGTGTTAATAATCCCATACCTTCTTTATCTATATGTTAGGATTATGCAAATAAGGAAGTAAATTGTAGAGTTAGAGTAAAAAGTTGCAAATATGCAACATGATGACTAAGAAACTTGTGCTGATTATAGGCAGATACATTATCACGAACTTATACTCCTTTAAACTGGATAGATACATAGAGAGATTATGATGACAAATATAGACTGATATATATACATTCATAATAGACATAGATACATAGATATATACATGAGTTAGTCCTCATATAACTAGTTCTGTCTGTCCACCGAGAGGGTTGAGATAAAGAGACATATCCCAGTTGCAATGAATATACTTACCACTTGGTTTTGAAGTGAGAGAGATTCTTGGAGAAACAACAGATTCTAGGACTGTACTAAGGAAAACAAAAGATGAAGATAAAGCATTTTGTAGCATCAAAAAGTAAGGAAGAAATTTTTCCAAAATAAATGTGAAATTGGGGTTCCTATACCTGAAAGCATTCTTAGGATCCTAACCTTACAGTAATATGAACAACAAAATAAATAATTCTATTATTGGATTATAAAATTATATGAACAGCTATAAATGCATATTTTAATTAAGGAGATAGGGTAAATCTTCCTTACTGAAGATATGTAATAGGTAAAGAGAAAATGGGGGGAAATTAAGAATCACTAATAGAGCACCAAAACAATATTGTACTCACAAGTCAGTGACTAATGCTAAAATTAGTGAGTGAAGCTTTTAAGGATAACCAGAATAATTCCATAGCCTAAAATCACCCTTCTAAAATATTCCAGTCTCTGTTGCAGTTTGAACATTGTTTCCTATCCTTTCTAGTGTTTTGAACTCCCCCACCCAGAGAATTTCCCCCTTCAGATGTAGTCACCATAACACTTCCATCACCAAATCACCCATAGTCTTCCATTAAAATCCACTGTGCTCTCCCCCATTCCCTCACTACCACTCCTACTCCTTCCACACCCTCTCTGAAAGCCAAAAATCTATGGTCAGCTTTCAAGCATTGGTTTTAAAGTTGGTCCTTTGGTTGTTTTTTTTCTGTATACATATTTTCCTGTATATATTATATAAGTGACACTCAGGTATTTATCTTTCTACTTCTGGCTTTCATTTAACATAATCCCATTTCAGTTCCATCCATGTTTCTGTAAATGGCTTGAATTTGTCTTGGTTGCTAAGCCATATTTCAATGGAGACACACACACACACACACATACACACACATCTCCATCCACTCATCTGCTTGGTGTACTTAGGTTGTTTTCATATAGTGGTTTGTAAATTGTGCTGCTACAAACATAAGTGTGCAGGTTTCATTTTAAAACAGTGGTTTTGAATTTTGGGGAATAGGTGTATAGGAGTGAAATTGCTGGGTTGCATGACAGATTCATTTTTCATCTTATGAGAAATTACCACATTACTTTGATTGGTACAGTACCAGTCTACATTCGTACTAACAGTGTAAGGGGTTCCTTTCTCTCTGCATTCTTCAAAGCACTTGGTTCTGTTCTTTTTGACATGGCCATTCTAAGTGGTGTGAAGTGGTATTTCATTGTGAATATATGCATGGTATGTTATTGATTTCTAGCTTCATGCCATTGTGGTCCAATAAATAAACAAATAAATAAATAAATAAATAAATAAATGAATGAATGAATGAATGAATGAATGAATGAATGAATAAATAAATAAATAAATAAATAAATACATAGATACATAGATACATAGATACATAGATACATAGATAAATAAATAAATACAAAAAACCTAGCATCTTTTACAATGGTTATACCATCTTGATGCACTAATCTCTATCATTTTACAATGATGTGTTTTGTCTCTTACAAAACATTTTAATGTTTATTTTGCCTAACAATTAGAATTGTCCCTGTTATCCTTTGGTTTTCACTTATATGGATTTTTTTCTGTTCCTTCACTTTAAATCTATGTGTATACTTAGAGTTGAAATGGATCTCTTTTAGGCAACATATAATTGGACCTTGTTTTTTTTTTCTTTTTATCCATTTATCTACTGTATATCTTTTGCTAAAACTTAATCCTTCTATATTTAAAGTAGTTATTGACAGGTACACACTTAATGCTATCTTATTGTTTCCTGACTATAGTTCCTTTATTACTTTCTTCCTCTCTGTTGCCTTCACCAATATCTTTGAAGATTTCTGTATTTGTGTATTTCTAGCTCTTTTACAAAAACCTGTTTTATTATAGTTTATAGGTGTAACTTGTATGGATGTGCACAAACACAAATAAAATTTCAAGTATGCATAGCTCCCACTCACCAGTATTAATGTCCATCAATATCAAAGTCTCACAACACCTAGAAAAGTGATTCTTACTTCAAGTACAAGCAACATCTGATATTACCCTATGAAGAGTCAGGGAAGCTCTGTTTTGCTGTGAAATAGTTTCTTCAAGATGATAACAAAAATCTTTAGTGCACAACCCCCATCTTTCTTTTTTTGTGATGTTAACATTTCTGTCTTTATAACATCATATTTGTAAGCAATTATATGGGTGACTAGAGTATAAAGCAAAGAAAAACCACAGCGCTATTAATCCTTTTATCTTTAACAAATATATCACAGAGAACTTTATCCTTCACTATTTCCATTCTTTTCAAATTATGTTAAAAAGGGGGGATGTAGGAAAGGGTTAAGATATTATGAAGATAATTCAACTGAACAGTATAACATAGCCCAATACAGGTGGCAATATACTATTTTCCCACTATACAAATATTTTGTAAGGTCAGTTTTCTCAATGTGAATGAGTGAAACAAAATTTTCTATGAAATGGTGTCCTAATGAGTTAGAAGATCTCTGATTTCTTCATCTTTTTCTTTCTGTTCTTTTTTTCCTCATTTAGCCTTGCCTGGTTCTCCCTCTTTTTTTTTTTTTTTTGGATAAACTATTCCACTCACTTTTATATGAGAACTTTAATGACTGCCTTTACAGTCTCTTGTCAGTATGGCAATTTACATTTTTTTCAAGATACAGTTTACTAAAACCCATGATCTTATTTAGAAGTTTGGTAGCTAATGCAAGCACTGACTTCTTTGTAGTCTTGTTTTAACATTGCCACTGCTATTATCTATCCATTGACACATGCTATTATTTCCAATGCAAGTAGCTTTCCATGCCCTATAATTTTGCTAGGATCACTATGAAAAAATTGAAAATCATACTGCTTATCCTAGCCAATATGAAACAACAAAGGGACATTTTTCTCCAAACTGTGTTTTATACCCAACAGTACAGTCATCAGCTATTCACAAGGAATCAGCTCCTGATGCTGTAATAAAAACCCTTGTGCAATGAGCTTCAGTTCACTAGTTAGAACATTTGAATCAGAAGATATGCCTGTCACACTGCAAACTGTGCTTGTATATACTGTGTTTGTATTTTTTTCTCAAAAGAAAAGACTTCATCAAGAAGCATGTGAATTTGTATCTTTCTTCCCCACCACCCACCATCCCACATTTCTGTCTTACTGCAAATAAAACACTAATAACTTCCATATTCAACTTGGTACCAGTGACCCTCTGAAAAAAATGAAATGGTCCTGGTGTCTTATCTTCAATAACTTCACAAAATTTCAGAGGAATGACATTGAAGAGCAAAGGACCCCATGAGAGAAAAGCCACTACTGAAACAGATAAAAACTAAAATTTGCACAAAAAAAATTGCTTTTTACTCCTTTTCTTCACTCTCACACAATCATTTTATTGGATGAATAGCATTTTATATTGTGTATCCTTGAACAAATTTTTGTAATACTCTTTGCTTTAACTTTACACAAAGAGATTAATTCACCACCCTATTACATTGCTAGAGTATTCTGAATTTTACTGTGTATTTCCTTTATCAATGTGATTTATATTTTCAAATGTTCTCATATTACTAATGAATGTCCTTTTATTTCAGTTTGAAGAACTCCTTTCTATCTTCTTCTTTGGTAGCTCTACTTGTGATGAACTTCCTCAGTTTTTGTCTATTTTGCAATGTCTTTCTCTCTTTATTTCTGAAGGACAATTTTGCCAAATAAAGTATTTTTGGTTGGCAAACATTTTATCAACATTTTGAATATGCCATACCACTCTCTACTGTCCCATAAAGTTTATACTAAGAAATACAGGGATGGTTACAAGTTGTAAGTGAACAACCTCTCTCTTGCTGCTATTAAGATAGTTGTTTTTGATTTTTTTATTGCTTTATTTTAATGTGTGTTGGGTTATATCTTTTGAGTTTATTTGAATACCTATCACTTCACAAAATTGGATGTTCAAATTTCCCCCAATTTGGGAAGGGTTCAACCATGTTTCTTTGAATAAGCTTTCTACGTTTCTCTTCTCCTGGGACTTCAGTAGTACATAGACTGTGCCTGTTAACGGTGCCTTATCAATCCCATAAGCTTTTTTCACTCTTTTAGGTTCTCAAAATAGATAATTTAAAATTATAGATTCAACTCACTGGTTTTTTTCTGCTTATTCCTAACATTCAAAGTTATTTGTTAAATTCTCAATTTCATTCATTGCATTTCTCAGCTCCAAATTTTTCTTTAGTTCTTTATGTCTTCTATTTTTCTGTCAGTCTTCTCTGTTTTCTTTTATTTTCATGGTTGCATTAAATTTTCGGTGTTCTCTGAAGCTGTTTTTCCTACCCTTTCTGTGTGACTATCTCAAGTATTTTTTGTTGCTCCATGTGTTGTTGCAGCTTCTCAAGTGAACTCCTGTGACCGCTCAAAACTATTTGTAATCATGAGGAGTTAATTGTTCATCTGTAGAGAGATATTGGCTGAGCACTCCTGTTTGACCACCTTGGGGATGTTTTGAATGCATCATTTTTTTAAAAGTTTGTATTTCAAAATAAATTTAGCTTGGTTGAAGCTCTTCTATTTCATCATCTTGGTGATATTTTGAATGCATGAGATTAAATCATTTGTTTCTAAAATAAAGTTAGCTTAATTTTGATGCATTACTTTTTTATTTTGCTTGATTCAGTTTATGAATGCTATTTAGAGTTTGAGGACCTATGTTTTCTTTGTTGTGGCAGCCTTGCACACTTTCATGTCAAGGTTATTAAGTGAGCTAAGAATTTTTCTCATGAATAAAAGTTCAAAAATTGATACCATTTATTCCTAAAATATTTTACAATCTTCAAGGTTACAGTTATTGAGGTATGATATCTTCTCTTTGAAAAAGATCGTTTAATAATAGATCCAATTGGTCTTAAAATTACTCAGATAGTTTTTCTTTTTTTGGTATTTTTAAGCATATTTTCTAGAAACTTTTCCATTTTATATAATTCTATGCTTTAAAAACTTCAAACATATAGGCAGTCTAAGTGATGAATTATGTTCCTCCATTCCTAATATGTATCTTTCTTTTTTCCTTATTAGAATCACCAGAAATTGATCAATTTTATAAACCTGTTTATAAAAGTAATTGTGAGTTTATTAATACCATTAATTGTGTATTTGTTTACTTTCATTTTCCTTTCTTCAGATCCCTTAACATATTGAAAGTTCATTTTAAGATTTAACTTTTATTCATTTCTCCACTTGTTAGACTGACTGCATATTTTAACATTTTTTAAAAGTTTTATCTTTCATGTAGAAAAACTAAATTTCCCCCTAAACATGACATTAATTATATATATACCATGTTTATTTTCAGTAACACTGTGTTGAATTATAACATGCATTGCAGAAAAGCACAAGCATATGTGTTCACTTCTATACATTTGTCATAGTGCAAGTGATCACATAGGTACTCCTCTGCAATAAATTTCTAAATCATGAATTATTTTTAAGTACTTGGAATTTATATAGAAAGATTCATACAATATAACTTTTGTGTCCAGCCTTTTTTACTCCACATTAAATATATGAAAATCATGCATGCTGTTGTTACATAACAATAGACTGTCTAATTTCATTTGTGGCATAGTATATCATGGAAAATATAACAAAATTTGCCATTCTGCTATGTATGGGTATGGATTATTCCCAATGTTTGATTATTATAAAACTCCTGGTCAAGTTTTTCCATTGATAATAAATACAAATTTTTTTGAGAAATATGCAAAAATCAATTTCATTTTCTACCTTCTGAAATGGATACTAAAATAACCAATATTCAATTTTTTCCCATTACTTTACTCATGGCTTTATTGACAGTCTGCAAGTTTTGTTATGCCATATTTTTCTAACACCATTCACATTTTATATGTTAGGAAAAACTATCATTCACTTAGCCATCTATGTTCCCAATTTTCTAGCAACCTGAATGACCAATGGTTTTACCACTTCCTTCCAGTCATCCTCCAGTCATTATAAGTTTGAATATTTAGAAACAGAGCAAAAAGAAGAGAGCACTGCCTGGATGACAGAAAGGAGTACATATCTTTTTTAAATTTAATTTATGTTTTTTTAAATTCATTTTATTGATTTGTCACAATTGTGCATTAATTGATCCCTCCTTCTCCCTCCATATCTCCCTCTGTATCCCCCTTCCTCCTCCCTCCATTTCCCCCCCTCTGTTTCCCCCCTTCAGTCACTCCTCCCATTTTTTCTGCAAATTGTTGATTGGTTAAGTTGATGTTTAGTTGTTGGTTGTTTGGCCTGTTGTTCTCTTCCAATATATGGTAAATGTGTGTGTGGTTTTTTGTTGTTGTTGTTGTTGTTTTATTTTTTGGTTTCCCCCCCCCCCGGGGCTTTCCCCCTTC
>PVHY01012784.1:19207-31327 GCA_004024945.1 Uropsilus gracilis | reverse complement strand
TTTTAAATGATTGAATTACAATGTATTATATGTAAGGTATACCACAATGAAACTGACTTAAAAATAAATTTAAAACTTCAATGGTTCTCATTATACTCAGAATGAAAGCCCCAATTCTTAAATAGTCCACAAGTTCTCAGAAGACCCTGAGCCATTCCTTCCTTCTTATTCCACGAATTCTATCTTACGACTATCCTCCTTTCAGTCCACTCATGTCATGCCAGCCTTCCTGATGTTTCTTGAACATGTTACACACCTCTCTGTTACCTTTTGATTCATTTCCTGTGTAGTCAAGGAATTCCCTTTCTCAACTTCTCTCAGTGACTCCTCATTAGGCACTATATAAAACTCCTCCACCTGAGCCTTCTCCCTAAAATAGTTTTTTTTAATCTCTCTTTAATCTTCATTATCATTATTGAACTGTCCTTTTTTCCCCTATCAATCTAGCTATTTGTTTATATCTCCAGAATGTACATTGATCTAAGTAAATGTCTTTTTAATTCACTGCTGTTCCCCAGTCCATGGAATACACCTGATTCATAACACATAACAAATAAACATTTGTCAAACAAATGAAATTAATATTCCTCAAAGTTATATTTCTCTTGGATTTTCTATCAACTCATGTGCTCCGGAAACATTCAAGATTATTTCCACAAGTCCTCTGACCACCTTTGTGTATCAACACCTATGGGTTAAAGACTACTGAGCACAGATCTCCAGAGAACATAGCAAAAGTTCTTAATCTTAAAATAACTCATTTTCTATATCTCCCATTCTCAATGTTCACTCATTGATTTTGTCTAAACTGAGGAACTAGAGACTTGACTTTTGAATAAGCCCAAGTTCATATTCTTTTGAGCAGCATCTACCCTCACTCCCTCAACAGCATCACACTCTGCTTCTGGGATGTTTCTCCCATACACACATCTCCATAGATTCTACCCTAGATAAAATGCCTGATCGAGGCTCTTCTTATCACTCATGTAAGATCCTCAAAAAATGCAGTTTCAAAAGTTGAATTTTCTGCTTTTTAAAAAAAATGTACATTTTATGTTGAATAACAACTGCCAACATTGTTACATGAATTATTTTCTAGAACAGAAGCATGTATTTATTAGGGTAGGGAAGAGATACAAGAAGTGACTGCTAATGGGTCTAGAGTTCTTTTGAAAAATGATGAAAATGTTCTAAACTTAGATTGTGGTGATGATTGCATGACTATATACATATAGCATTAAATCATTAAATTATATATTAAACTATGATATATAAATTATATGTCAATAATGATACTATATTTATACCTAATTGTAATATTGTCTCCTTGAGACACCATCTTTTATCATTAAAATCTTTAGATGCCAAGCACTTTTTTCATTCATAATTTATTGAGTGACTCCCACTTGTCAGATATCATGCAAGGTACTAGGGTTACTGAGCATCATGACTCACTTTTTCTGTCTTAAACTTCATAAAAACAGATTAAATGAGTGATGGTTAAGGGGTGAAAATAATGATCTCAAAAGGTCAGAATGCAAACCTCACTCCAATAATAAACAGTCACTATAGTACTTAGCATGATGGTTACAGAGCAACCACTAATAAATTAACAGAGAATGTCTTTTTAAAAAAAAAAAAAAAAAAAAACCTCAGGTGTTGTTAACCTCCCTAAATATTCTTGGACATTTTTGCTACTGCCTGAGGTCTGATGTGTCTGTGTGTCCAGGAAAAAACCTTCATGCCTTTTCTATGACTGCTATACAACTCCCGAAATTCCACAAAGTTTTAGGTTTTTCCAAGAGAATTCATTGTTTAAGAACATTTTTTTCAGAAGGTAATTCTTTTTCAAAAACCATTCCCCCACCTCTTACCAAGCTAAATATAGTCAATGTACACTCAGTTTTGCAAGTCAAATCCCAATAACTTGGCATGAGATTGTTCATCCCAGAAATCTATTTTTAGACACAGTAACTTCTTCTAGCTAAAGTACTGAAAATATGATGTTCTCAGTCCAATCATCATGAAAAAAGAAACTTTCACTGCAAACTGCAATAGGATTTAGAGACCAGAAGATTCAAGAATTCAATCCTTCCAGAACAAAAGCTACACTTTGACATTAGTAGTAGTTTTCCAGCACCACCATCACAATGCCCTAAGTCATTTCATTCCACTCCAATTTGTGAGTAAAACCACAGCAAAGTCTTGCATTGAACAACCCAGTTGTTTTTCCTGTATAATTTTATTTGGGAGCCTTCACAGCTGATTTGGGGGCATTTCTGTTTGTTTCCTTTATTGGTTTATTCATACATTTAACAAAATCATCAAGGAGTTAATTATAATCCATCTAAGCCATCTTTGTAGACTGATTTATCCAATATAGGACATGATTATTTATATATTAAAACGTGTTAAAGGAGGAGGCTATATTATACCATTTCCAGTTAGAAAATACCTAGAATTAGAGTCAAAAGATTTATATGTGAGTCTCGTCTTTTTCTTTTCTGAGAGTCAGTGAAAAATATAGCAATCTGTAAAACACTATGCAAATGTAAGGAATTATGATGAAAATATTTTACTCAAAGTGTTTTGATATATTCCATATTGACATTTCAGATACAATGTTATAGCTAAAAATTAATGATCAGTAAATATTCACATATTTTTTAAATTAAGGAACGTAATACTGACTTAAAATACTGTATAATTCAAAAATAGAGAATTCCAGCTCTTCAGATGTATGTTACTACACCACACTCACCAGCAAGGATCCAAAGCCTTCCATCATAGTCCATTGCATCTGTGCTCCTTTTGCTATGGCCAACTTAGCTTTACAGTTAGATTTTTTGGGGTTTTGGGTTTTTTTGTTGTTGTTGTGTTTTTTTGTTTTTGTTTTGTTTTTGTTTTTGTTTTTTGGTTTGGTGCTGTCTGACTCTTCACATTTAAACATTTCTGCTGGATCACAAAGTAAACCCTGACCCTTCTGTGACATCATAATTTTATATTGGCCTATCCTCTGCCCTTGTCAGTACCTTTCTTCCCCATTACTTTCCTTTCCTCTCTCCCTTTCCAGGTCCCCTCAAGGCCCATGTCCTCCATTTTGGACTCATGCTGTTCTCCCTGCCAGTTCTGTCTTCCCTCATTCTTGCCACCTACCTTTTCTCTATTTATACCTCCAAGTTCAAAACTGATTCTGCCTTGTCTATGATATAATTGCTAGTCTGTTAAGTAGGTATAGTTCTTTTCTAACTACCTTTGACAAAAATAAGGACACATACCTTCTCAAACTGCCTCCTGCTTAAAGCAGGTTGTTTAATTATAGTAGATTAAAATAATCAGGATATTGAATATAACCCCCACTTCCTTACAAACATATATTAACATTTAGAATAGTTCTTTTCTAACTACCTTTGACAAACATAAGGACACATACCTTCTTAAACTGCCTCCTGCTTAAAACAGGTTGTTTAATTACAGTAGATTAAAATAATCAGGGTATTGAATTATAACCCCCACTTCCTTCCAAACACCTATTAACATTTAGAACCAGACTTTTGGTATCTCAGTATCTCCAACCTTTACTCCTACCTGGTTACTTTCTTAAATCCAACTCTGTTAGACCAATCTACATTGCTACTGTGATTTTTATGTTTAAAACATGTCAGAGACACTTTATTGGCCACAATATCAATTCCAATTACTTCAATATAACTAATAAAGTACATTTTGACCAGGCTTATTGCCAGTACTCTTAGACTCCTTTCTTGTCAATCTCAGTTCACCCACTAACCCAAACTTCACAGTTCTGAATAGAATATAATACTGAATGTCTCCATTTCTTCATGCATGTATTTCTTTATTTTCCTTTCTTTCCACCCTCTTAAAACTACAATTAATTCTAGAGCAATGCTAGGGTTAGAAACACTAATCACATCAGTAAATAACTTATGTATAACTTTTAACTCCCTATAAATTTATAAACTTAGCTAATTACAACAGTCTGCTGTTGACAATCAATTAGCATATATTATGTATGTTCAACGTATTGAATACTATGTTCTAACAATGTAAACTAGAAAAAGAAAATCATAAAAAAGATCCATGTATAAGTAGACCCATGCAGTTCAAACCCCTGTTATGTTGCTCAAGAATCAACTGTATCTCAAAATTGTATCATTCCTCAAATGTCAAAAAAAAGTCTTTCTTGGTTGAAAAGCTTCCACTTTTCTGCACTCCCAGAACATCATGATGATACCTGCTGACTTCACAAAACACAGTAAATTATAATTATCTCTGTTTTACTCTAATGGACTTGGTTCTTTGAGGACAAAGACTGAGATTTTCATCCTATTATCCTTAGCACCTATTGCAATTTCAACTCACAATGCTGATATATCATCAATGTTGAACAATTCAATATGTCAGTGATTGTGTGAGCTGTCACTCCCAAAATGGAAAAGCAGAAAATAAGTGCATAGCTCTCAGAGGTTCATGTTCTGGTCCAGGTCTAGACTCAAGCCAGCATCAGGATTGAGCTTTAATCAAAGGTGAGGACTCCTGCTAAGTTTGGTGATCCAGAAGCACGTTAGAACTGGTGTCTGTGGAGATGAATTTATTGACTCAGCAAACTGCTGATTTTGAAGGAGTGAGCACAGTGTTGAAATGACCTTGGCCCTGTTGTCACTGTTGTATAAGAGAGAAAATAACTGGAATTATTATCATATATTCTTAGTTCATTCTAGTCCTGCCTCTAACAATTCTGTAAATGAGCATACTGTTTGTGACTATGTTTCATCTTTTTTAAATAAAAAGGCCAGCAATCTCTATTTCACAGAACTGACATGAAATTTGAGCAAAGTATACAGTGTTTATTATAGTACTTGGCCCTAAGTACTCAGTAGAAATTATAATGATTATTAATGTTAGATGAGAATAGCAAGTACACTAAATATTTTGTGTGTGATTGGTTTTAAAGGGATATGGATAATTCTAGGAGCACAATTTTATGTGAATCTGATTTTATAGAAAATACTAACTAGGGCTTTTCCAATATGTAAGATCCATCTTAATTGATAGGTTATCAGTCTTCAAGATATAAGTCATGGGTATAGGTTGGAGGATTTCAAAAACTGAATTCTATTCTCTTACACTAACCACTGAAAATAGAGCAAAGTTAGGTACCAGATTCCTTATGCATTAATGCCTTTAATCTTCTGCCTTGTAGAAGGTAGATACCATGTTTGTGTTACAAGCAAAGAAAGTAATGTCCCAAAAAGTTAGTCATCTGCCCAAAGTCACATAAAAGTGACAAAAACCAAGATTTGAAATGTGTCTTTTGACCCCAGTTCTTACGCTTTCCACTCATACTGCCCTATTCCTGTCAATTATCTTGTCATTTGTGGGATGTCTTTTGATTCAACTTTTAACTCAACAAAGGAACTCAGATTCAGGACACATGGATTGTACAGTCAACAGCATGTGCAGTAAACAGAAGTTCACGCATCCACATCCAGTCTTCTGACTCTTATCCAATGTACTTTACTACAGTGGACTAACTGTCATCTGACCAGAAAATAATAGTGTAGAAATAACAGAAAATTGCTTCTCTTCAAACCTGGACTTATAAACTTACATAAAACATTTTCTAGTGATTTAGTTACATAAGCTATACTTATAGAGACAAATTAGATTAATTTTTTCCTAATTTTTGCCATGTATTAGGAAAAATTAATTAAAATATACAGTACTACATTTACCAAAGAGCACCTCTTGTTTGAGAGAATCTGCTCTTATATCATGAAGCTATATTTTTTAAGTTATTTGTTTATACCTTTAGCAGTTTACTAAAAACTGTAAAGATTTGAACGAAAATGCAAATACATATTATAGGCAACTTTAGTGAATCATGTTGTATTAAGTGAATATAAAACCAAATATTCAAAAGCAGCATCTATTGTATTTTCTTGAAAAGCCTGTCATGGATTTATTGAGCTACCTATCATCCTAGGTAGTGCAATTCAAAGATGACTAAACACGACTACATTCTCAGATAATCCCTGGTCTAATGGGGAATACTGACTTATAAACAAACAAATGTAATAGATAATGTTTTATTTGCCACGATTATAATGCTAGACACAAGTAAATTAGCTGATGTAACAGCTGGCTTTAGGTAAAGATACAAGTAGACTTCAAAAAGAAGTGACACTTAAGATAAACCTCAGAAAGAGGTAGGACTAGGTGATCAGGGGATATAAGTGGCTGTGCATGGTATAGATAGTAAAACAGCTTCTTTGTCAGGAAACCAATATATGTCATAGAAGCAACATTTAGTGGACAAAGAGATGCAGACCAGTAAGACTTAATATGAAGTCATATTAGGAGTCTAGACTATTGCAGTGGTGGAACAGTAATACTTTGTAGCTGTCAAAAATATAGGGTTTTGCACTCCTTGATATTTATATCATAACTACAAAAACACTAATTCAGAGAGCTATATGCAGTTTCATCCTTGTACAGTATTATTACAATTGCCAAGAGCTGGATAAAACCTAGGTCCCCATTGAAAAATGATTGCATATAGAGATTTGATATACATACATAATGAAATATACTGTTATTTAAAAAAAGATGAAGTCCTGTCATTTGTAACAACCTAGGTGAACCTAAAGATCATTATTCTTAGTAAAATAAGTCTGATGGAGAAAGACAACAGAATATCATTTCCACTCATATGTGGCACATAAAGAAACCAAACAAATGGATGAACTTAACAAAAAAAATAAACATTTAGAGTGCAAGACCATTTAGTGGTTACCAGAAGGGAAAGGGGAACCAAGCAATTGAGTAAATAGGGTCAATTGCATAATGAAGGAAAGAATTGAATTTTCAGTGATGAACTTAATGTAGTACACATACATGTTAATTTTTAATGACATACAGCAAAATCTTTTATATTGTAGTGCAAAGTTATTTCAATTGTTTAAAACTATGAAATAATTTAAAATTAATTAATCCTAAAATAATATAATATGAAAATATATAAAATTGTAAAAAGAATATAGAGCCTGGCATGGTATTGGCAGAATGAAGATATTGGGTTCACTTCTTTCCTGTTATCACAATTAAATTGCAGTGCAAATTAAATAGATACTGATATAGGGAGAGAGAGACAGGCTTTCTTTTTAACTTATAAAAAGTCTTTGCCTGCTTTTTCCAAACCGAGCCAAGCCGTATAATCTAATACAGCTAGGCAAAGACTGCTACTAAGACTTAAACTTCCATGGGCTAGCCACTTTTGTTATTAAAATGCATGCCTATCCTGCAGCCTTTCCTCATGGTTTTTACTGGATCTAGACTGCAGAAAAAAGAGAGTACTTAGAACCTGTAGGTTATTTTCCTTTGATTCCTTCAGCCATCCACTGCTATCTTACTGTAATTTCTAAAGCCAGAACAGACTTCTTAAATTGTGCAGACTATTTATTAATAAACAAAGTGATTACCTAATTATATACTACAAGATAAACACATAAGAAACCCTGATAACTCCATCATTGTCCAAAGTCCTTGTCTTTTAAATCTCTGATCATCTTACGACATGTCCAAGCACACAGAGTTCAATAGCACATTGCTCCAAACATAGGGCACCCTTCTTTGGCTTGTTCCAGCTTCCTCCAAGCATGTAGTCATAGACATGATGCTGTCTTCTTCTGCAGTGACCTCTTTACTTTAGGCACTATTAAAAATGCTGAGATTCAAGAACCAGCAAAGTCCATTTACTCAGGCTTAGCTCACAGTCTCTCCAAAAACATCTAAACCAACCAGGTATTGCAAACTCACACATGGAAGTTCCAATTTCTAAACTCTTTAGATTGTTCTGGTATGCACATGCACGCTTAGCTTATGCATGCTAAAGCCATGAGTTCACTAGCCTGGACTAAGGTCACAGACTGGTCACCTGCCCATGTGACTACTTAAATCTTTCTCCCACAAAATGGCTGATCAAAATGGCTGATCCCATCCCTTTGTTCTAAACTATATTTATATCATTTTTTTCCCACCAAGACAGGACACATGAGGAAGTCCTTTCAATTAACAATGATAATAGCAAGTTCCAAACCAATCCTCCTTGATGTTTACAATTCTAAAGCTACAAGGAAGCAACTCCATTCTCCTAGCCATTATCATTATATGCATCAGTTATGTTAATGGCAAGCACCAACTTCAAAGCAAAAAGGAAGTAACTTCTTTTTTCTTACCCATTATCAAATATGTTATTGGTAAGCATCCTCTAACAATACAAACATACCACACACTAGGAGCAGGTGCAGTGTTAAGGGGTAGTAAAATTTTAAGTGTATTTCTCATATATAGTGACCATAGGGCAGTATAATCCACAAGAGGGATGGTGGTGACTGCCTAAAATCCCCTACAGTTGTGGACTCAGGGACACACCAACAAGGACTTCTGAGACCTGGCACTTCACTGGATTGGAGCATGTGAGTTGACACACAAGACAAAAAGAGCACTGGTTGTGAATTGCAGGGGTGGGGATTCAGAAAAAGGGTTATTGACTTGAATCTGAGGTTATTGACTTGAATCTCAATACAGAACTGCCAGAGCCTGAACCAGCAGACAAAATGTTAGAAAACTAACTACTGCTTGAAGTAGAACCAGGCTCTAACCCAAAACCCAGGTTAATATATTCAAAAGACTTGCCACTCCCCAACCAAGGACTGAAACCAAAACAAAGAAATGTTTGAACAAGCTAGAACGTGCCAATAACAGAACCTAACACCTCAGGATAAACTCTGTGTTAGAAGAGAAAATCCCCAGTCTATGAACCCCTATATCAAGTATAATTCATGCCCAGGATCTCATCCAGTGTTTTGAAACATCCTAGAGGGGAATGGACACAGGGCTATAAAAGACACTAAAGCTGAGGAGATGCATTAGAAGGGAGAACAATGTAGAACCCAACCAACAATTCTGGTAACCACAGCAGAGTAGGAATCTTGACATTCTGGGTCTACAGGTGATCCTTTGATGCCCAGCACTCCAGCCCTCTGTTAACCCTATTACTCCTCACAGTACCAGTGCTCAGAACATCTTAATAAGTGCAAAGTCAATAGTCTATAAGTCTGTCCCTATTATAAACCATGAAAAAAGGAATACATAACACAAATATAACAGCACAAAAAAATCCTGTGAGGAGCCCCAGTCTAGCAAAAGTATAGGAAATTATGGAAGAGGGATTCAAGGTAATCTAGATAACATAGCATAACAAGTTATGCTTATGGATTACCAATGTAAAGATAAAGAAAAATAATGCTAAAGATTTATATCTTCCTGAATTTAATTGTTACTTAATGTATCTTAGATAAAAATCTGAGATAGAAGTCAAAGAAAATAAGTTGCAACCTCAGAGAAAATGAAGACCTGAAGAAATAATATAATGTTGGTGAAGTTTAAAGCAGTACCTGCAAAAATTACATATAATTCAGGAAGTAAACATTTTCAAAAGAAGAAAATTGTCAGAGTCCATGAGGTCAGGAATATTTGAAACTAATATATATAATCCACTTGGATATGGAAATGTTATATGATGACAATAAAATTGGGTTTTTTTTTTTTTTAATGACTAGCTTAGTGTTGGAGGAGTGCCAAGAATTCATGAAGGTGAGTCATTCAGAGCTCTGTCTATGATATAACTAAATATCATAAATTCTTGTATGTTACCAATTCTTTAAAAGGCAAGAAGGGAAATCAATGGTTTGTACATGACTTTAGGAAAAGGGAAAAGTGTTAAAAGACCCTCCAGGATCTTTTGGGGAAAAAATGGAGGCAAGTCTCTGCACAAGGGAATTGCAGGTGAAATTGACAAACACAAGAAGAGAGTTAAGAATGTGAGAGTAGTGATCTCATGGAAATAATAGGGAGGTAGAACAAAACAAGGATAAATAACATACAGTGTTTATAAAAATAAATGGAAGATGGAAAATCTTGCAATTTTGCCATATGTTCTCAGTTAAAAGATGAAAGTTGCCCTGGAATTACTGGTGTCAAATCTCAAAATGAGTATGGAACGTCAGAGCCTGATGAAGCTGTTGCCTTCATCATATATGAATTTGTCATTGAGGCACTGTTTAAGTACTCTTACACAGTTTGTGGGAATAAAGAGTGCACATTGTCTGGTCCCTAACTTTGAGACGCTCACAGAAATAAACAATCTCAGAGGCAAATATTTAACTACATGATAGAGCGATGTAGTTGCTTTAACAGATTGAGGAATACTGTCTCACATGTTTCCTGATACTTTTCCTATCAGCACTTGGAAATGTTCAACTTTCTCTATTGCATATTTTACAGTTCTCTATTTTTTAAAGATGCATGTTCATGTACATGCTCACTTGCTTGAACATTGAGGACAATGATGTAGGAAGTGACTGCTTGCTAAATGCAGCTGCTACCACACTGGCAGACTGCCAACAACTGGGCATGAAGCTATTCAGCATGGCAGAGGAACTGGAACAGAGATGAAAAATAAGAACAGGTACAATAGTTCTTATGGTCCTTAAGCTCAAGAACTGTACATCTCCCTTCCTTGTAAAAGGAAATGCATTAATGGAAGCTACTTTCATTTGTAGTAGATAGAGGATGGCAACAGCAATAACAGATTCAGAGACTTGGTTTTGTAATTGTTAAAGCAAAATTATAAAATTTACATTGTAGGGTTGCTTTAAGGATTAGATATTATGCAAACATTTTTTTAGCATGATGCTGAAAGTCTTGCAGATGTCCAAAACTAATAATGTGGAACATATATTTTTATATAACTAATTCATCAATATTTCATTTTAGTACTACAGATGAATAATAACTAAAAATGGGGTTGGTGAAGCCTGATTTTCATAAACCACTGCATATTCGGATGTCTTTTAACCATTTCCTACCAATTTTAACACTATATTTTAAATATGAATCTTCAGTTTTCTTCAGCTAATAATTGCACCATTTAATCCCAAAATTAGCAAATAAATGGTAGCATATGTATATGCTACCACCTATATGCATATATTAAAATATGTGTGCATATTACAGGAGGAAATTAATTTTCCCTATATTATTCTAAACTCATTTTGTTGCTTGTTTTTAATTTCCTTTGTTCATTAACTTTTTCAGGCAATTTAACGATATCATTCTAGAAAATAAAGACAAAAATAAAAACTTTCTTTAGGTAGACTAAAAATTGCATCAAAGAGTTAGTTCAAGATTCAAAGGATAAATCACATCACTGAAGTTCAATACTATTATAAAAGAATTTTCTTCACTCTTCACATGGAGGTAGTATAGGAAAGAAGTATAATATTTGACCTTGAAAGAATGAGTTAAAATCAGGATTTGTCCCTCATTAGTCAGATGACCTTGGTCAAGGTATTTAACTTATTTAAGCTTTATTCCTTCAAAACATGGGAATTATGATACTGATTTCATAGGGTCAATGTGAAAATACAATGAAACATCATCTGGAAAAAGTATGAGATAGTACACAACATACTATATTCCCTGAATAAAGTCTTTTTATAAGAATATACAGAGTTTTAATTATTTTCAAATTTTTAAGATATTTATTTTCCTTTCAAATTCCACAGATCACTGGATTTTTTTATTAGAATTGCATTGAATCTGTAGATTATTTTTAGTAGAATGTCCATTTTGATAATGTTAATTCATCCATTCCATGAGCAGGAAATGTCTTTCCATTCCAATAAAAATTCCAATGACATTCTTTAAAGAGATAGAACAAAAGTTACTGAAATTCATATAGAATAGCAAAAGACCTAGACTATCCAGAATTCTCCTAACTAAAAGAAGAGTAAACAGAGGTAATATAATCCCAGGCCTCAAATTATACTACAAAGCCATGATAATTAAAACACCATGGTACCAGAACAAAAACAAAAAGATAATCAGAAAAATGGAACAGAAATGAGTGCCCAGAAATAAAGTCACACATATAGAGTCAACTAATTTTTGACAAAGTAGCAAAAAACAAACATTGTAAATGGTCCTGGGAAGATTGGATCACTATATGCAAAAAAAAAAAAAAAAAAAAAAAAA
>PVHY01012784.1:0-19107 GCA_004024945.1 Uropsilus gracilis | reverse complement strand
TCAAGACACATCTACAACTGGCAAAAAAATGAAGGAAAACAAACAGCTGGGACTACATCAAATTAAAAAACATGTACAGCAAAAGAGACAATAACCAAAACTAAAAGAAACCCAACCAAGTGGCAAAAAAAAAAAAAAATTGCCCTCCACACAAGAGACAAAGTGGATAACAAAGATCCACAAGGAACTCACACAACTTAGCAAAAACCCACTCAAAAAATGGGGAGAACTAAAAGACTTCTTCAACAAAGAAATACAAACAGCCAATAGGCATATAAAAAATGCTCCGCATCACTAATAATCAGGGCTCCGCATCACTAATAATGAGGGAAATGCAAATCAAAACCACAATGAGATAGCACCTTATACCAGTAAGAATGTCCATAACAGAAAACAAAAAAGCAAGCAAACAAACAAAACCCAGGTAACAACAAATGCTGATGTGGGTGCGGAGTAAAAGAAACACATTACACTGCTGGTGAGAATGCAAACTGGTCTAGTGACTATGAAAGGTTGTGGGGAGAACACTCAAACTACTGAAAATGGAACTACCTTTTGATCCAGCAATCTCACTTCTGGGAATCTAACCAAAAGACACCAAAACACTAATTCAAAAAGACACCTGTACTCAGATGTTTATCACAGCATTATTTATAAAAGCCAGGATATGGAAACAACTTGAATGCCCCAAACTGTGAAGAGTTGAAAAGTATGTGGTATATTTACACAATGGAATATTATTCTGTAATCAAAACTGACAAGTATGGCACATTTGTGATAACATGGATGGACCTAAAGGGGATAATATTAGAAATAAGTCAGAAAGGAAAATACAGAAGTCATATGGTCTCACCAATAAATGGTATATATGTATAACAATAAAAGGACAAGAAAAAGTCAGAACAAGGTATAACAGAACTGAATCAAGCAGCTAGAGAAGAGTAGGGGAAGGGGAGGAACACAAGAAGATCATGATGAAGTTTCATGGAGGGAGAACCCCAGTGAATGCAATGATGTAATATAAATATATACATTCACATTAATATGGAAACAAAAAATGATTAATAATAAAAAATTATTTTAAAAAATAAATCCCAAAGAACAGCTGTCAATCATTTTGTGATGAGGAGAAGCTTTCATTTCTTAGTAGCCTTTTCCCCAATATAAGAAAAATAACAAATATATCAAGATTCTTATTAGTTTGGATATTTAAGTCATCTTTCAAAAAAATCCTGAAGAACACAATATTTTAACTGCTTTGCTCTTTTTAATCAATGTTGACACCTTACAGCAGAACAGTAATTTTCAATTCCACAAAATGATTTTAAAAATGCACTTTACAAACATTCACATATACTCCCTCAGTATGAGAGAGTCAAGTATCTTTTCTCCATTCTAGAGATGAGGAGCCAAGAATCAGAAATAAACAAGTCATACAACTGGCAAGGGTCAGAAATGGTTTTAAACTCAGTTTTTCAAATTCCAAGGCCCATCTTATTTTCACAAAAGGTTAGAGTGATAAAGTTAGAGTGATAAAGACCTACTAAAATTATATCTCCAAATTCTAATTTCATGGACTAATCAATTAGCTCATAGATGCCTCTTGTATCAGTTATATTTTGAGGGTACTAGCTTTCTCACTGTGACACTACCATCAACATCAATCTAATGTATTTCTGTAGTCATAATGTCGATAATGTCATAATGTTAATAATAGAAGGACACATGGAAAAGCATAGAGCTAATGTTAGTACACGAAAGCAAGATAAAGAAGTGCTGGAACCCTTGCTCAAGATTATACTTTCTTTTATTTTTTGACACTAGGTCTAGCTACTTTTGCCCATGGAACCACAGGCTTACATAGCCCAGGGTACCACAGACTCAAGCAATCCCCAGCTTCAGCTTCCCAGGTAGCTGGGATTACAGGCATGCATCACCACACCCAGATATTTTTGGGGACTAGGTCTTGATGTTGTTGCCCTGAGCGGGACTCAAACCGCGATTCCTACCGCCAGCTGCTTCATAGACTGAAGCTTACAGACACGAGTCACCGTGCCCGGTTTAAGATTATACTTATTACTATCAAGAAGTCAATGCATCAAATCTGGATCTCTACTAGCCCAGCATCACTTAGTCATTTTACACTCATCTACCAGTCAAGAACAAGAATAACATTGAATTTCTTTAAATTTTTTCCTGAAATATCTACTTGCTCAGGACTCCTTAGATAAACTTGTCTACTATTAACTTAAAACCAGAAGGTTAATAGGGAAACCAGAAATTGTTAAATTTGTTTGGCATTCTCTTTAGGATTGTTCAATATGTAAAGAAAGAGTTTTAATCATGCAAACATGTCACTTTTATTTCATATGTCCAGATATAAGTAAATACCTATTTTAATTAGAAAGAGAAAAATGAGAACAATTTCCTATCATTCCTGAAGTTTGAAACTATTTGCTTGAAGCAAATTTCACTTTGGACAGGAAATTTGAAGAATTCTGTCTTGATTTCACAAGCAATGTAAGATTTTTGCCTATTATTCTGCCATCACAGATGTATTAGCTAGACACATTTGACACTGCCATGATGTACAATTGTAACTGGAACTATCAATATATCAGAACCTGTTGCAATATTCCTAGCCTAGCAGTTATTTTTCTTTCTTTTCACCTTCCTATCAAAGCAATAGAGCAATAATTCTGGCATAAAAATTCATTCTGTTTTACCTGCATCTCTGAGACACTAGTTCAAAAATTCATCCTTTCTTCAACAGCTATTTTCTTGTGCTTTAAAAAAAGCTTCTGACACATATTCCATCTCTCTTCCTTTGGGGCAATTTAAACTTTAGAATTGGCTGAACACAAAACTAAAATAAAGTTAACATTCATAAGCTTATTACTTACTTGGGTTATAGGATATACAAGAAAAAAATATCAGCTCTTAAAACAGACACTTGGGGAAGAGGGATTGAGATTAAGCCCCAACTCTTCTGGTTTTAAGTTAATAGTAGACAAGTTTATCGAAGGAGACCTGAGCAAGTAGCTATTTCAGGGGGAAAAATTAAATAAATTCTATAAACTTTATTATTTTGGATTAGACTTTATTTCTACATTACCACCTAAGGGAAATACCTTACAGGAAACTTGCAATTACTGAAGGAGATAATATTGCTGAGGCACAAATGCAATACACTGAGGACCTTGTAAGCAAGACAACATGGCTTCACTCATGAGTGAGCCTGACCTGCCCAGTGTCATCCCTCTAAGCGAGGGCAGACATCTTCATTCAGCATGGTTAATAAGTAGGCCGTGGCAAAACAATGGCAACTTTACTGCTTTGTGTGGAAAAAATACACTCTCACAAATAACTGCTTAGGCTATTGAAAGCATTAGTAAAGAATAATAGGCTATTCAGAAAAAGGAAATTGTTAATAGTTTTAAGAATATATAAAGCTTTAGCTAAGCCTGTTCACATGTAGGGCAGGAACAATTGCAGTTGACCCTCCAAAATTTAGAGACATCAAGAACTTATCCAAGAGTACAGAGCTATATTTTCACAGTAGAAATGACCAAAGGAGTTAAATACGACTCCTACAAACTGTATAGGTGTCTTTTCCTCACCAGTCATAATCCTTACACTGTCTTCTGCTTGGTTGAGGAGCTAACACAATGCTCCTAGTCTAGGAAACCATCAAGGGCAGTGGCATGTAAATTATGCAGCAATCTGGCATGGGGATACTTTCTACATTAGGTGAGAAAAAGCAGCACGGAAAGCGTCTGGCTTCTCAAAAGATCCTGGTTCTCTCTTACCTCCACAGACTGCTCCAATGGCTTCCCCATTCACATACCCAGGCTATCAATCAGAAGGAAAATAAGAAACTCACTCAGATCTGAGGTCTGAGTCCAAAGGCCCTACCCAATCTTTACCCAAATTTTCTATGAGGGCACTAAGTGCCTTTACAGTTAATGACAAGGTGATCTCCTATTTCCCTGGTGTGCAGAGCCACCTTGAGACCCTTGCAGGGAAAAAGAATAATTGGCAGCGCAGGATTCAATATCATACCATCAATGTCTACCTCGCATTATAAAGCCAAAGTGACAGGCTATTTTCTACGTTACTACCAAATGCCATATATTAGTTAGTGATAATTCTTGCACATGATAACACCAATGGAAACAATGATAATTACATGGCAAGGAAACCATGTTATCTCTCCCACCTGGAGTAGAACACCTGTCATCACAGAAGCGACAAGAGGGATTAGGCTTCCCTTTGCTCCAGTGCTCTCATGGGCTATTTTCATCTACAGGATAAAAAGGTTTACTGTAATTTTAATAATATAGCTTTATAGGCTTTAAGAATACTGAAGGATAATGCTGAATATTTTTCTATCATTCTTTGATTTTTAAAAGCGCTAGGGGTGTTTTTCATTGCTCAAACTTATGGAAATAAAGATATGATGCAGGGACAGTTTCTGCACAGTTGCAAGTAGCAGTTCCACTGGTTATATACTTGTGCTCTGAACTTCAGTGACTAAGATCAGGTCTGAGCTCTGTCACCTGCTGACTGTAAAACCTAGGATGGACAGCTAGTTGACCTTGTCATCTCACCTCTCCAAGCCTCAATTTGCACTTATAAAGTAGATATGGTAGTAACTGCTTTACAGGTTGTTGGGAAGATTAAATAAGATTATGCTTTTCACAAAACCAGACAGCGTGGATGTTCATATATATCAATTCATTACAACAGTAGCTTTGTTTCAGATATCAGAGGAGAACCTGATGTGTACAAAAGCTAAATAGCTGATATCAGTCTATGGGATTGAATTGATAAAAGAACTACGAGGTTGTTTTGCCTGCAGGGAAAAAGGTCTTTGATCTTTCTCAGTGAAACATTGTCCTCTGTGGTTCAATTCAGATCAGAGAAGAAATGTATTCATTGGAATTGGACTCAAATTCCAAGTAATAATTTAAAACATCACCACAACAAACATTCACTTGATCTTGTTCTCCCTGTGATACAGTGTTACCTTTCCTCCTACCTCATCAAATAAGCACCTCTACCCTCTAGATTTAACAACCTGTCTTAACAGCCATAAGAACCTTGTCTTATCACACTCCAGCCATGGAAGGAATGTTGGAAATTTATAAACATCAGGGGTTAACAAAATAAACCAGCACCCACCTGAATCTCCAGATGGATCCTTCTCAAGGAAATGCCAACCCTTGCCTACCTCCTTTTTTCAATCCCCTCATAATAAATATGCCTGCTCTTTGCCAAAGAGCATGACAATGGTCTTTCAGACATGAGTCTGCTGCCATCTTCGTTTTGTCAACAAATTAAACCATTTTCCTTTTCCTGAAACTCTATTTCCTTTTATAGGCTAAGGGAAAATAAGAACCACATTCAGGAACACATGTAACACCTCACAGCCACGAACTATAAATTTGGAAACACTGATAATATACATCTTGATATTACAATTGCAACATAACCCTTTAACTTAAATAATTTTACAAGATAGACAGTTGAGCATCCTGATCATCAGATCTTAGAAATGAAAAATAGGAGATTTGAATGAATGTACTTGCAATGAGCATCACAATAAAGCAGAGTTTTAGCATCCTTGAGCTAAAACACAAAAAACAGAATTTCGCTCAAATATTTAAATCTACACTTGTTCTAGAGAGTCAATTTATGAGCCATAGCAGAGCAATATGGCTCAGGGACAGAAGCTGTATAATTGGCCTCTTGTTCCCTTTTTGTGATTTTCCACCTTCCCATCATGCAGTCAGAGGCCATTTCTACACCTCTCTGGAGAAGTAAATGATGCACATTTCAACAAAGACCTTTCAGATTTTTGCTATTTCTCTCAGCAATTTCAGCCACTTTTATATAGGTTATGCACCACTGGAATAGCAGATCAATAGATCCTAGAAATATGATCTAAGAAATGTGATTTTTGCTCAGAAATGAACCTGATTTATCTGACTAATAGGTGTAGGTGAAATTAAGTACTTGAGGAAATGTCCTTAGGTACAATCTTAATGGTTTCAGAAAGCAATACCATTCCCATATTCAGTCTTTCTAAGTGTCTCTCCCTCAAAAGTCAGCTCTGACTCCAACTTTATGAAGTGCCCGTTGACCACCTGATCAAAGATCTTCTTCCTCCTGCTTATCAGTCTTACTTGAAGCCAGATAACTCATAGTCAGCTTGCCCTTTTTAAGTATTCAATAAGTAAGTGTTTAGCATATGTCAAAAGTAAACATAATAGGAAAAATCAGATTGGTGAGTACATAGCTAGTTAATTTGCTAAAATGTTAGACTGGGCACCTGAGACTCAAGTTTTCTACATTTCAGGATCTTAGAAACTTTGTAAGTTTTCACTTACATTTGGCTCACTGTTTGAGCAAACATTTAAGTGAGCAACTTTTAACAGGACTTCTGGCAAGATTCAAAAATACAGGAGCAGACTTTCTAATAGTGTTCAAATTCTAGGAGTAATGGGATTTAAGAGGCAGTAAGGTGAAGAGAAGAGCAAAAATAAGTAAGTGGTAAATGTGGTACAGAATGATTTGTAAGATGCTATAGAATTACAAAAAAAAAGTAAGCATTTCACACTCTATGGGGCTACTAAGAGATCCTTCAAAGAGGAAGTGAACTGGATGCCAAAAGATGAATGGTGTTTTCAAGGCACACAAAGAGAGGAAAGGCACTCCAAGCATACTCCATTTGCAGAGAAGCAAGTTAGCACATTAGAAAAAGATAATGTACACCAGTTGACTTGAGCAGGAGTCATGGAGGATAGATAAGAGTAAAGACTAGAATATCAGGTAGGTATCAAATCATAAGAGGGTTTGTCTATCACCCAGAAGTCAGAATACAAGTAAAAGTCATATTTAATAATGGAATGGACTTGTAGAAGCAGCTAGCTGTTGCCAGGGAGTCTTTTCTGGAAAGAAAGAGGAGACTACCTTGCAGGCTGCAACACCAGAGAAGCAACTGCAAGGGTTTTCAGTTTTCTTGTTGATGATGTAGCTGTACAACATGTTTTTGATGTGTTAATGGTACTGGACATCTGAATTATTTTTCTTTTGATATCATGGTAAGTAAAAAACATAGTTGTGTCTTTACATCCATTTATTTTCCTCCTTGAAATTATTTCCTTGGAGTATTTTTTTTCCAAGTGGAATACCAGTAATAATAGATCATAGCTATATAGATAATAGTTCTATATAAACATTCTGCTTGTCACTTTTTTTTATCAATATGGAAAAAATACTATAACAACTAGAGTGAAGATCTATTATAAGAATCAAAGGTTTCAAAATATAAATTGCTCTGAAAAGCTACTAGAGATGCAAGCTTCTATGTAATTAAAGGGATTTAGGAAAATGTAGAAAGTAATAAAAGACTCCTTGTCCTTTTCATTCCTCCTAGATTATTTACTGGAATCATCAGGGCAAAGTAGAAGACTGTGGACAGGTATTCAGGAAAGGGTCCATGAAGATGTGGCACACAGTGCCCTACTGGATTCCTAGTCCTGTTTAATGCCTATGCGTAGGTATCAAACCACATGACAAATTGAAAAATAATTGGTTGAAAAGGTATCTTTACTTCAAATAACTGAAAAACATTTTCTCCATGATTGTGTATTGACAAATTATAGAAACTTTTTGGCATCAATTCCCTCAATATATTGTATAGAATAGAGTTTCTCAAATTCAGAATATATGTCAATCACCTGGTGAACTTGTAGCAATCAAATTCTGACTCAGTTGGAGGTCAAACCCAGGATCCTGTGTGTCTGATAAGCTTGAGGTACTGTCAACATCAACAGTGTTGATCTGAAAACAATGCTGAATAAAAATGTAGACGAGCTAATGAAATATACACACTTTGTAAACAGTTAAACATTATATAAGTTAGCTTTTACTACATATTACTTGTATTTTTTCTGTTATAATTGCCACAAATACAATTTTCTATATTTTAATTTTTATAAAATATTCCTTCTACTGTATGTTGGCTAGCAAAAGTATATCCTTCACCAAAACTGGCTTATACGTACTATTTTACGTCCTTCTAAATTTTCACAGTCTAAGATAATATTAACCTCTTTATTCCCTTTGAAAATTATCTTAGTGTATAGAATAAGCCATGAATTCAAATTAATGTATTCAATATATTCTGACTAACATTCTACTGCCCAACTGTGCATTTAGTAATCATTTATTTCTCATTACTACAATGTCTTTATTAAATCTTGAGATCCCAGACATAGTCAGTCTTTAACAAATATTTTTAAACATTTACTAAAGTAATTTAATTCTATTTCTGAATTAATCAGATTTTCAATTCCATACCATCTGATTTGTTATTTTCTAAAATGTTTTAAAGTCTGATCTAGCCATGGCATTATTAAAAAATTTAAATAAAAAATTTGGTATTCTTGCTACCTCATACATAAATATTAGCATTTCAAAACTTTTTTAATTCTATGCAAATATTCTAATAATGTACAAGGTATAAAAGTGAACTAGTAGATGTGTTTGTGACCAACTTTATAATAATTGACTTTATCCACCAAGTACAAAACATAGTTTTCCTTTTATTCTTATCTTCTTTTGTTTTTCTCATTGAGACTACATTAATTGCTTCTACAAAAAAATTATGTTTTCGTAAAAAATATACAGACTAAAAATAGAAATAGTAGGCAATGTGGGGGGTTGGCCAGGTTTATGAAAGTGTTTTATTTCCAGTAATTTTCAAACTATCTTAAGAGAATAAAAATAAGAATCAATTAGCTGGTGCAGATATCACTATCAAAAATTTTGTTTGAATACTTAAGTGCCCAATCAAAGTATCTGCAAAAATGTTAAGTTTGTTACCTGTAGTGATTTTTTTTTCACTGAAAATCACTTTCTATATCACATGTATGAGGGACACATTGGATACATACCATTTTCTGCTAGCCAAAGATTCAGAAACAAACAAAATGCCCCAAAAGATATACTGGATGAAAAGAATATACACGATGGACTATTACTCATCAATTAAAAATGACAAATTTGATGTCTTTATGATAACACAGATGTACTTAGAAGAAATCATATTAGGAGAAACAAGTCAAAAAGAAAAGACAAAAACCAAATGGTTTCACTAATATATGGGATATAGGGAAAAGAATAAACAAAAGCCACGAGGAAAAGTAAAAACAAGCTAACCACCAAACTGAAGCACACAACTTGGGACAACTTCCACTAAAGTGATCTGCCTATACCCTGCTTGGTTCCCCTATGGCCTGAATCAATGACTGAAGGATGCATGATAGGAGAGGTTCAAACTGAGTCATCTTGACAGGACCACCTGTTTTGATGCACCAAGCAGGATGGAACAAGTCCTCTACTGTGACTTGTCTTGTACGTCTCCCACTGCTCAGTTCTGCTTCCTTGCCCCTCGCCCTAAATGATTCTACAAACCAATCTCCATTCTGGAGTCTTTACCAGGAGTCTAATCTATCTTAGTTATGTATTTGTAGTGATTTTTTTCTTTTGTTTCATATGTTGTTTTCTTTCTGTAGTAGAAAAACAGAGACGCTTGCTGTTTACTAAAGTAACTTAATTCTATTTCTAAATTAATCAGATTTTCAATTACATGACATCTGGTTTGTTATTTTCTAAAATGTTTTAAAATCTGATCTAGTCATGGCGTTATTAAAAAATTTAAATAAAAAAATGTGGTATTCTTGCTGTATCTCCAGCACCTGAAGTTGTGCTGGGCATGATGAGGGAACTTATTAATATTACTAGAGTAAACAAATAAATTGGGACCTCATTTGCTTTTTATAGTTACACCAAAAACTTAAAGTTTTGCTGAGAAACTCAGATAGTGCCTCATAATCTCTACAGAAAGAACTTCTGGAATTGGCTGCCTACCTCTCTGTGTAGGTCCCTGAATATCACCTAGGACCCCATTGCTTGTAATATCAATTTGCTTGAGGAACTTCACTAATTCCTATTTGCCCTCCTTTCTTTACGCTGGCCTGAATCTTCTTCTCCTCATTGCTTGTACTCTGCACCTCAAGTCTACTTGATTTCCTCTCAACTTGCACTTACCTCCAATAAGTGGTTTAGGCAAGATTCAGAGCCAAAGATGTCTGATTTCTAATTTATGTTCTGTCTGTTCTCCCAAGTTGTTACTCAAGACAGAGCAATTTCAGTCATGCTTGAAACAAGTGTTTGTATACCACTTTACAGTTCACAAAACACTCATATCTCAGAATTAATTATTCCCCCTTAGAGAGTTATTTTCCCCTCCCAAAATATCCAAAATGTTGAAAATCTCTTAAATGAAGTATCTCAAGACAAATGTAATTAAAATTCAGAAGTCATAAAATAATTATATTGGTAGTGTCCACAGACTCAGAAATTTCCCATGCTTCTGAAATATATATCTGTGGCCCCTTTCCTGTCACTGAGAGGGCTGACCAGGCAATCTCAGGTCATCTTAAAAGCTCAATTTTAGGCACCATCTAGATTCCTCTACATTTTCCTCACCTATTATCATAGCCTCAACTATATATGGTCCCCAGCGTTGTTGTGGAATCAAACACCTTTCCTTACTTCTTGTTATAAAAAAAACAGTAACTATAGTCCTTTTCCCTCTAACACTATCTGTTGGTTCTGAATTCATTATCCTCTCCATCCTCCATAGCTGTTCCTCTTCTCTGAACTTTCAACTCAGTTTTCCTCTGGCATGGCTCTTCCTATTATAATTTTCATCTTCATCCATATATCTGATTTATAGCCAGATGAGACCTCATCTACTACTCAAAACTACTTGGAGGTATATGGTTCACAGACTATTCCTATGATGATCAGCCTCAGGTGAAGGAGAAAACTAAGTGGCTTACCCAAATTTACACTGTCATGAAGTGACAGAAGGAGAACCTGGAGAAACCAGAGCTAGATTTTCCAGCTCCAGAGTTTTGACAAATGACTGCATCATCCTGATATAGAAAAGCAACAAGATGAACAGTTGAAAAACAACTCACTATATACTTACCACTGACCTAAGCTGTTGTTTTGTATTAACCAAAACAATCTTGTATTCATGGAATTGATCAATGAGGTCACAGAGTTTCAGAGAACCTCTTTGTAATCTGCAAAAAGGTCACATGGATGCTTTCATTAAAAAGCGTTGTGCTGAAATCTGACCCAATCCTAGGTGATCGCCCTCCTGCAAAAATTAACTATTATTCTTACAAAAGTCATTCCCAGTTGTTGGTTTTACTTGTGACACTGTATCCATAGGACACACTCTTCAAAGCCACCAGGACTCAGATGATCCTTGACTCCTGTTCTCACTGGCTATTTTACAAAACTTTAATTTGTCTATAGAAACACTGTTATTTCTCTATGCACCTATGTTTTCTCAGGTAACATCAAACATTGATGTCAGGTAAATTCTCTTACAGACACCCTAAAACAAAGTAATTAACCATGGATTCAGTTCAACAAAATGTTGAAGAGAGGAATGGAATTAGTATTTTCTGAATATTCACCTTGCATTAGCTGTTTTATATATGGTTTAATCATGTAGTATACCCAATTCTCAAAACAGGAATCATAAGCCCATTTTACAGTTGAAGAAATAAGGCTCAGGAAATTTCACTCCCCTAAATCACACAATTTCCTGGTGCAAGAAATTCATATCTGGATCTGCCTTCTTCCAAGGCAGAATGCTCCTACCACCATACATATCTGACAACCTGTCCTGGAGGGAGTTGAAAAATGCCTTTTTGGCCACAAAATAAAATTTCCAGACTGAATCTTTTACATTTCATCAGAATTTTCATCTTTTTTTTTTTTTCATTCCCTTCCATGTCTCACAGGACCACTTGAGCATGCTTCTATGTTAAGTGGAGGTATTTTGAATATTAATTTTTAAAAATCTAAATATACCTAACTCCAAAGTACCAGAAAGCAGACATCAGAATTCATTTGCTTTGTTAGAAAGACGATTTGTTACCTTAAACTGAGAAATCATGTTTACTGTATATGTTGCTGGAGGCAAACTAGGAAGATTTCAAAGTTAATTTTCCTTATAAATAATGCATGGGAAAGCCTAAAACACACAGGTTTCAGCCTCAGGTCTTCCCTGGGCCACAGACGCCATCTGTTGGGCCAAACCTCATCTAGAGCCACACCAGACCCAGGATTATGGCTGTTAGCTACTAGCACAGCCTCACCAGTGCACTGAGGCTCCCTGAACCAGAAGACAATGATGCTTAATGTCATGTCAGATGTCCTTTCAAGAATTCATTTCAAAAGACTGCTCTTGTTTTTCTTCAAAAAGTTTGACTTGTTCCTCACAAAATGACCATAAGACAGGGAGATATCCTCACAGAAGACAAGTACTGTGAAGATGTGATTTTATCACAAAAAAATATGGACAGAATAAAACAAGCCAGAAAAGGATATTAAGACAGAGACAGCGAGGATACTAAGGATACTAAGACAGAGTGAGCGAGGACCAAAAGGGATGATGTCTATGAGATAACCATCCAGTCTCAGAAGCCCTGTTCCAGGCAGTCTATTTGTTGGGTATTTTCACATTTCCAAACCCTCAACCTTCCTTATGTGAGCTTCCTTTTGCAATTTTCTGCAAGATGGCATTCTATGCTCTATTTTCATTTCTCAGCAGTAGAGGTCCTCAATAGACCAGACTCAGGAGCTTGCGGTCCTATGGTTTTTCAAGGTTCTCTGTCCCAAAGGTTCTCTGCATGTGGGGATTTAATCTATGTCATCATCACCTTGAATTATTCAATAACTTTGTCTTTGAAGATGTGTTAAGTGAAAAAGATGGGGTGAGCATCTTAGATTGGAACCTTCTTGCCACCGCCTTCCTCCCCAACTGGTTCTTGGACTTCCTTCCCAGGCAATTTGCCCTACCCCACATAAGAGTCCTGTTCCCTCCTTCCCTCCCCCACGCCACCCATTCTGCTGCTGAAAGGAGAATTACAGTCACAGAACCTGAGGACCTCATTCTCTGCTCTCTCCCTCTACTGTCTTGAGTGCAATGGAGGGAAGGGTACAGTTGTGAATGGGGCATTGCAGAGCCTGTCTCTGCCCCTACCCCCACTGTAGAGGTGACAAATTCAGGCATTGCTGTTTGCCAAGGTGTATTAGGGCAGGAATCCCAAAGAAAAAGGAGAGTGATTACTCTTACCAACCAGAGTAACACATTCTTATTTTGCATTAAACACCACAAATTATATAGCTGACCTGTCTTTAAAGAAAAAGTGTGTATATTAATATTGAGGAATAAATGCTAATAAGTGGCTATAACTTGAACTTATGCTTTAACCATCTTCCTGTTAAAGCCTCTGTCTGCTGGCATTAGCATCCAGTCTCCTCACATTTATACAGTATCAATTATTTGGGGATGAAAGTGCAAACAACAGAAAATTCTAATTATCAAAAGAGACTATACATAACACTACTGTAAAGATGATCTATCATATGGAACTATATGGTATTTCTATTTAAAAAATGAAAGAAAGAAGTACGCCAGTAGGATAATTCTAATATTTTTCCTTACCTCAGTGTTACTTGTATATTACAGCTGTTTCAGTATTTAATACTCAAAGGAAGGCCTGTCAGGGATTACTTCATTTTGCAGATTAAACAGCTAGAAAGCTTTCTTTCTTCCCTTTATTTTTTTCTTGAGGAAGTAAGCTGCAAGCTGTATTTTCTGGTTTCAACCAAAATGTGAAATGCATGGTATTTAAGAAATAACATGTGTCCACGCCAGGTTCCTCCGGAAACCTGCCCATCTTGCCCACACCCAGGTTAGCTGCAGGAGAACACCGCGCCAGCTCCAGGCCTGTGGAAGGGACCCCTTCACCGGGCCGCCCTCTCCACCAACCCTGGGAGCAAAACCCCGCCGCCAGGTTCCTCTGAAAACTGGGCCACCTTGCCCATACCCAGGTTAGCTGCTGGAGGTTACTGGCACCGGCGCTGCAAGCAAATTACTAAAGTACAGATCTACCTTCAACCGGGAATACACTCCCATCAACATGCCAACCAACACAAGATCCATGGTTTCTCAATATGTAGAACAGGTTAGAAAGCAAAACACAGTAAGGAGAAAAACTTTAAACATGCAAGCAAGCCCTACAGGAAGTAATCCATTGCCAAGAAAGAAAGGACAATCCCAGAAAACATCAAAGAAATGATTTGCATCTCAGAAAAAAGATTCCTCTATTAACATGTTAAATGCACTCCAGCAATTAAGAGAAGAATTAGAAAAAAAGGACAACAGTATGATAGAAGCAATTAATGCACTAAGGGAGGAAGTAGAAACATATAAAAAAGAAAGCATCAATATGCATACCCTAATAAATGATATAAAGAATGAAAATGAATCCCTAAAATTGAAATTGAAAGAGACTCAAGATTTAAAGGTTGCAATAGATGAGCTCAAAAACGCACAGAAAAGCCATGGCAGTAGAATAGATGAAATAGAGGACCGAATGAGCACACTTGAGGATGCAGAAATAGGACAAAGAAAGAAAGAGAGAGAGAAACAAAGTAGGAGGACTGAAGACAAGCTCAGAGATATGTCAGATTCCTTAAAGAAAAGAAACATAAGAGTAATAGGAATCCCAGAAGGAGAGGAGAGAGTTATGGGAACTGAAAGGCTGTTCAAAACAATAATAGAGGAGAACTTCCCCAATCTGAACAGAGAAATGAATATAGACATACAGGAAGCCAAAAGGACACCAAACTACTTTAATGAAAGAAAAGTCACAGCAAGACATATCATCGCAAAACTTCCTAGAGCCCAAGATAAGGAAAAAATAATGAGAATGGCTAGAGAAAAGAAACAGATAACCTACAAAGGAAAATCCATTAGACTGACCTCAGATTTTTCTGAAGAGACACTCCAGGCAAGGAGAGAATGGAGTCACATCTACAAAAAAACCCAAGAAAAAATGTGCCAGCCAAGAATACACTACCCTGCAAAGCTATCCTTCTTCTACAAAGGAAAAATTAGAACCTTCTCCAACAAGCAAAGTCTCCAGAAATTTGCTACCACTAAACCCCCACTCCAAGAAATTTTGCAGGAGGCCTAAGACCAAAACCATAAGAAGATCAAATACAAGAAACAAAAACACATAATAAACCCCAAATGACCACCAGGAAACCATCAGAATTGCAAATATCAATAATCACCCTAAACATCAATGGTCTAAACTCAGCAATCAAAAGACAAAGAGTTGCAGACTGGATCAGAAAACAGAACCCAACATTCTGCTGCCTCCAAGAAACACACCTGATCGCTAAGGATAAGCATAGACTGAAGGTGCAAGGGTGGAAAACTACACTACAAGCAAACGGCCCCCACAAGAAAGCAGGAGTTGCCATTCTTGTATCAGACAGAGTAGACTTCAAATTAACAAAAGTGACAAAAGATAGAGATGACCACTACATAATGGTTAAAGGGTCAATCCACCAAAACGACGTAACAGTAATCAACATATACACACCTAATGAGGGAGCACCAAAATTCATAGAACAACAACTACTAGAACTGATAAAATATTGATGAGAATACATTCATGATAGGAGATTTTAACATGCCACTCTCAATGCAAGACAGATCAACAAAGCAGCAACTACACAAAGAAACAAAAGGTTAAAGGAAGAGCTAGACCAAATGGACTTAATAGATATATACAGGACACTACACCCCCAAGAAAGGAATACACTTTTTTTTTCAAATGCACGTGGTTCTTTCTCCAAAATCGATCATATACTCGGCCACAAGACAAACCTGAACAAATACACAAAGATTAAAATAATACCAACCTTTTTCTCTGATCATAAAGGCATCAAATTAGAAATCAACAATGAAAAGAAAATAAGCAGAGTAAACACCACATGGAGACTGAACAACAGGCTTCTGGAATATCACTGGGTAAAAGAGGAAATCAAAGAAGAAATTAAAACCTACATGGAAGCAAACGACAATGACGACACAACGTTCCAAAATCTGTGGGACGCAGCAAAAGCAGTACTACGAGGAAAGTTCATAGCAATACAGGCCCAAACAACAAGAACTGAAACATCCAAAGAAATACTCTAATCTCCCAACTTGAAGACTTAGAAAAAGAGCAACAAAAAAACCCAAAACCCAGCAGAAGACAAGAAATAACAAAAATAAAAGCAGAGATTAATGAAATAGAAAACAAAAAGACCATCGAGAAGATAAAACCAAAAGCTGGTTCTTTGAAAAACTAAATAAAATTGACAAACCCCTGGCAAGGCTTACAAAGAAAAGAAGAGAGAAAACTCAAATAAACAGGATCATAAACAAAAATGGAGATATCACAACAGACCCGTCAGAAATCCAAAAGATAATTAGAGACTACTACGCACATCTATATGCAAACAAATACAGCAACCTGGAAGAGATGGGCAAATTCCTGGAACAATACAGTCATCCAAAATTGAACAAAGAAGAAATAGAAAACTTAAACAGGTCAATCACAAGCAGTGAAATTGAGGCAGTCATCAAAACTCTCCCTAAAAACAAGAGCCCAGGTCCTGATGGTTTTACAAATGAGTTCTACCAAACATTCAAAGAGGAACTAACACCGGCACTATTAAAACTCTTTCAAAAAATTGAGAAAGAAGGATAGCTACCAAATACCTTCTATGAAGCAAACATTACACTAATTCCAAAACCAAATAGATAGTGCAAAGAAAGAAAACTACAGACCAATCTCCCTAATGAACACAGATGCAAAAATTCTAAACAAAATCCTGGCAAACCGAATCCAACATCGCATAAAAAGGATCATCCATCATGACCAAGTGGGATTCATCCCAGGGGCACAGGGATGGTTCAACATTCGAAAATCAATCAACATAATCCACCACATCAACAAAGAGAAGAACAAAAATCATATGATCGTATCAATAGGTGCGGAAAAGCATTCGATAAAGTTCAGCATCCTTTCATGACGAAAGCCCTGGAAAAAACTGGTATAAAAGGATCATACCTAAACATAATAAAAGCTATATACGACAGACCCACAGCAAATATCATCCTCAATGGGGAAAAACTGAAACCATTCCAATTAAAGTCCGGAACCAGGCAAGGATGCTCACTCTCTCCACTTCTTTTCAACATAGTTCCGGAAGTCCTAGCTAGGGCAATAAGACAAGAGAAAGACATAAAAGGAATCCAAATAGGGAATGAAGAAAAAAGTTATCATTATATGCCGATGATATGATTCTCTATGTAGAGAACCCAGAAAAATCAACAGAAAAACTGATTGAAATAATAAACCGATTTGGTAAGGTAACTGGATACAAAATCAACACGCAAAAATCAACAGCATTCATATACGCAAAGAATCAATAATACTAAGAAGAAATTAGAAAAAACACCCCATTTAGCATTGCACCAAAGAAAATCAAATACTTGGGAATTAACATAACAAAAGACGTAAAAGACCTATACAAAGAAAACTATAAAACATTCTTAAAAGAAATAGAAGATGATGTAAAAAAATGGAAAGATATTCCCTGTACATGGATCGGAAAAATCAACATCATCAAAATGGCTATACTATTAAAGGCCATCTATAGATTCAATGCAATTCCAATAAAGATCCCAATGATATATTTTAAAGAGATAGAACAAAAATTACTGAAATTCATATGGAACAACAAAAGACCCCGAATAGCCAAAACCCTATTGACAAACAGAAGAGAGAACGGAGGTATTACTATTCCAGACTTCAATCTGTGCTACAAAGCCATAATACTTAAAACAGCGTGGTACTGGTACAAAAACAGACAAACAGACCAATGGATCAGAATTGAATATCCGGAAATAAAACCACACATATACAGTCGATTAATCTTTGACAAAGGGGCAAAAAAACATACCCTGGAACAAGGATAGCCTCTTCAGTAAATGGTGCTGGGAAAACTGAATCAAAACTTGTAAAAAAATGGACCAGGTAACACCCTCACACCCTGTACAAAAATTAACTCAAAATGGATAAAGGACCTGGAAGTGAGACCTGCAACCATAAAATACATAGAAGAAAACCTGGGCAAAACCCTTCATGCATTTCACCTCAGAAATCCATTTGGGGAAACAACTATGGCCGGCAAAAGAAATGAAGGAAAGCATAAACAGCTGGGACTATATAAAACTAAAAAGTTTCTGTTCAGCAAAAGAGACAATAAACAAAACAAAAAGAAACCCAACCAACTGGGAGAAAATTTTGCCCTGCAGACAAGTGACAAGGGTCTGATAGCAAAGATCCACAAAGAGCTCCTATAGCTCAACAAAAACAAAGCAAAAAACCCAATCAAAAAATGGGGAGAAGAACTAAAAAGACACTTCACCAAAGAGGACATACAGATGGCTAATAGACATAAGAAAAAATGCTCCACCTCACTAATAATTAAGGAAATGCAAATTAAAACCACACTGCGATACCATCTTACACCAGTAAGAATGGCCCACATAAATAAAACAGACAACAACAAATGTTGGCGCGGATGTGGTGAAAAAGGAACTCTCTTACACTGCTGGTGGGAGTGCAAACTGGTCCAGCCACTATGGAAGACTGTGTGGAGGACCCTCAAACAATTGAAAGTGGACTTACCATTCGACCCAGTAATCCCACTACTAGGAGTCTACCCAGAGGACATGAAGACATTAATTCAAAAGGACACATGTACACGCATGTTCATTGCAGCCCTGTTTACAGTTGCAAAGAACTGGAAACAAACCAAATGCTCCCAAACAGATGATTGGCTAAAAAAAGTGGTACATATACACGATGGAATACTATGCATCCATCAAGGAGGACAAACACATGTCATTTGCAGCAACCTGGATGAAACTAGAAAGACTCATATTAGCAGAAGTAAGTCAAAAAGAAAAAGAGAAGTACAGGATGGTCTCACTTATATGAGGGATATAGGGAAAATCAAAGAAACAAATAAGAAAAAATGAAAACAACCAACAGGACTGAACCATGAACGAGAGAGGAGGAGGGGGAAGAAGGC
>PVHY01012783.1:29737-43408 GCA_004024945.1 Uropsilus gracilis | reverse complement strand
TCTTTCTTTCTTTCTTTCTTTCTTTCTTTCTTTCTTTCTTTCTTTCCTTCCTTCCTTCCTTCCTTCCTTCCTTCCTTCTTTCTTTCTTCCTTCCTTTCTTCCTTTCTTCCTTTCTTCCTTTCTTTCTGTCTTCTTTCAACTAGGTCTCGCTGTTTTGCCTGGGGAACCACAGGCTCAGTTGCCCCAGGTACCACGAACTCAAGTGATCCTCAGCCTCAGTGTCCCAGGTAGCTGGGATTACCAGCGTGGGCCACCACCCCCAGCTATTTTTTGAGACTAGGTCTTGCTATGTTGCCCTGGGGGTTTCAAACCCGTGGACTCAAACGATTCCCAGTCTCGGCCTCGCTTAGTAATCTGCGTTAAAGGCATGCACCACCGTGCCCGGCCTATTAAGCATATTTCACTTCCTTCAAAGGATTATAGCATGTGCCCTCTAATAACTGTTGAGTTGTTAAATATTAATATCATCTTAAACTAAACCTCTACTTATCTCTGACTCCAATCTTTCACTTGTTATAAATCACATAAATACCAAAACTAGGCAGGGCACGGTGGCACGTGCCTGTAACCGGCAGTTTATGGAGTCGTGGCAGGTTCTGGGATCATGGTACGAGTCAACACAGTGAGATCTAGTCCCAAAAAAATAGCTGGGTGAGGTGGCGTGCTCCTGTAATCCCAGCTACTTAGGAAGCTGAGGCTGGGGATTGCTTGAGTCTGTGGTACCCTGGGCAACGTGAGCTTGCGGTTCCATGGGCAAAAATAGCGAGACCTAGTCTCAAAAAAAAAAAAAAAAACAACCAAAACTTTATCCATAGACAAAACCTCTAAACCTGGACTAACTATGCTATTACTTTTTTCTTTTCTTTTTTTTTTTTTTTTGAGACTAGGTCTCACTATGTGCCTGGGGTAGTCCCGATCCTGCGGATTCAAGCGATCCCTAGCCTCAGCCTCCCTGGTAGCTGGGATTACAGGTGCCTGCCACCACAACCGACAGCTTTCTCGAGACCAGATCTTGCTGTGTTGCCTGGGGTAGTGTCGAACCTGCGAATTCAAGCGGTCCCTGACCTGTTGCCTCCCAACGCTTGGATTACAGATGTGTGCCACCATGCCTGGCTTCTATTACTTTTATAGATTTAAACTTTGCTTGTTTTTAGGCAACTGTCTAACTCACTGTGTGTATTAAGCATGCACTATTTGCCAGGCACCGTTTAGTAACTGAATCAGAATCCCAAACTTCATAGAACAGTCCAGCTAGAAAAATAAGACAAACAATAGAGTGTGACTAAGTATTACAATAGTAGTAGTATGGCACATGACTTGCTGGTTGCAAGCATGGAGATTGAAACCAGACTGCCTAGGTGGTTTGTGTCCCAGCTTTGCCACTGATATAATCTTTGATGAATTACTTAACCCTTCTGTGCCTCAAATTTTGCATTTACAAAATGGGGGTGGCAGCAGCCCTGTGCCTGTCCGTGACTGTGTTCTTCATCACCAATCTTCTCCCTTTGTAAAGCTGCAGCTCCCCTGCCCACCTGTAAATAGGCAGGTGCTTCTCTTCACTGACCTCTCTTTGCACAGCAGCAGAGAAAACTCTCTCTCTTCCTTTGGCTGTCCACATGTGACTTATACATGCCTCTTGCCAAACAAACTTGCCCTTTTGGGGGCAGTTCTTCCTGCCTGTGCCAGTGTCCTTTTCTCTTTTTATAATAAATCTGCCTTCTTGGACAGTAAAAAAAAAATGGGGCTGATAATGATAGTACTCCTACTGAACAGGATTATTCTGTGAATGGAATACAATGAATACATGTAAAAGCTGGATATCACAAGTACTCAGTGGCCCTTTGGTAGTGTTACAAGGCCAAGGCAGATCTCCTGATAGAAGGGAGTAGCAATAGTGGTCATGAAATAAACATGACACCTAAAGTTTTGACTGAATAGGTTGTACTGTCTTTTATTGATATTTGGGACAGTCTCAAAGAATGAAAAGGTTTCAGGTATGGTAATGAATTTACTTTTGACTCTGTGGAAATTAGTTTCCTGAGGACCTTTAATTACTACTACTACTAACATTTACTCACTTTCAGGAAGTATGTTAAGTGGCAAATGTTAATTATTTCATTTAATCCTCACAACAACCCTAAACACTAGGACCATTGTTATCCAGAGCATAGAGAAATGATTAACTTGTCTTTAACCATACAGCTTAATGAGTGGTGGAGCAATCTTTGAACTCAAGCAGTTTGATTCCAGAGTCTGTGACTTCTTTTTAAGTGGCGATGTTCAGTAAGCAGCTGTGTGTGTGTGTGTGTGTGTGTGTGTGAGAGAGAGAGAGAGAGAGAGAGAGGGAGAGAGAGAGAGAGAGAGACTGGTGATTTGGGTTTAGCATTTATCTGCCAACAGTGCTGGCCAAAGTCACAGGAATAGAGTAGATGGGCTCAAGTGTGTGTTGAGTGCTGAGAGAAGACAGAAGCCTGAAGAACATGATGAACAGGAGAGACAATGATGAACAGGAGAGACAAAAGAGACTAAAGAGGAGCAGCTGGGAAAGTTGGAGGAAAAAATGGGAAGGTTTGGGAGGAAAGAGTTATCCACAGGTTAAATGCTGCAGAAAGGTGAAGAAAGAAAAGAATAAAAAGTGCAAGATAAAATAAACCACAAGAAGGATTGTTGGTGGCCTGAAGATGATAGTTGCAGTGCAGTTGTGAAAAGGCAGCCAGACTGCTATGGGGTTAGCTGTGCACAGTTACCCTCCATGTATTCTATATCAAGAAAAAAATTGGGAATATAAGGATGAATAAGAAATGACATTTGACCAAAAGGAGATTTCATGTTAAAGGAAAAGACTGATATTTGCAATAACATATGACAAACTCACAGGTATATGCAAATGTCTACGGTAAAACAGTGCTACAAAAAAGCAGGTGACTAGTGAGTGCCAGGTGGAGAAAGAAGATCTATGTAAGCTTCATAGAACTGGTGCTGCTTGGAAGGAAAACTGAAAGATAGGATGAAGTTATTGGAGTGAAGGAAGAGCATTTTTTTCTTTTTTTAAAGACTAGGTCTTGCTATGTTGCCCGGGTTAGCCCTGATCCCGCAGGCTCAAGCAATCCCCAGCCTCAGCCTCCCAGGTATCTGGGATTATAGGTGCTTCCACATAGCTGCTTTTTTCAAGACCAGGCCTCGCTATATTGTCTGGGGTAGTCTCAAACCTGTGAACTCAAGCAATCCCTGGCCTCTTACAGGTGTGCACCACCATACCCAGATAGGAAGAACATTTCATATCTGGAGCTGCATAACACAGTGTAATGTGGCAGGAAGCAGAGGTGCTCCAAGTTTGGGGAAGCAGTAGATCAAACTGGAGAAGCATGTTAGATCATGAGTATTTCTGGTGTTTGGATTTTAGAGTGGGTACATGTAGAGTCAATCGAACGTTTTGAAAAAGGAAAAGATACCAGATTAAATATAGAATGGTGATGGAGGTAGCAGATAGAAAGTGCCATTGTGGGGGATACTCTGGGAGCTGGGAAGCAGTTAGAAGAAACTATGGCTTCTTTTCTTTCTTATTAGGTAGCTGGGGCCATCATAACAAAATAGTACAGGCTGGGTGGCTAAAAGAACAGAAATTTATTTTCTCATATGTCCACAGGCTGAAAGTGGAAGATCAAGGTAGGCAGTTTCTCTTGCAGTGTTTTTTTTTTTTTTTAATTTGCAGATGACTATCTTTCTGCAGTGTGCTCACGTGACCTCTCTTTGGTGTGTGACTGCCTGGCATCTCTTTGTGAGTCCAAATTTCCTCATCTAAAGATACCAGTTAGACTGGATTAGGGCCCACCATAATGGCCTCATTTTAATTTAATCAAAATCCGTAAAACTTTCCATTGGTAATGAGTGAGCAATGGAGTCTTGAGAACACTGGCTGGAGAGTAAGTTCTTTCCCATCTCATCATCAGGAAAGAGCCAACTGATACAATCTGTAAAAGTAGTCTCTAAACTGGGCATTGTGATTTTTTAATGATGACTATTTTTATCTGATCCCCTGATACCCCGCAGAGACTGAAGCAGAGGACACTAGTGCTGGTTGACATAATGAAGGGTGAGTGACTGAACATATTCTCTGCAGCATTGACACTGAACTTTGTCTGCCCTTAGCTTCTCAGAAAAGGAGAGCTGAAGAGCAAGATTTGCCTCCTGTGTGTCAGAAAGCATTTAGTGTTTTCATTTCAAGTTATTCTTACATTTTTGTGCTCCAGGGATCAGGAGCTCCCTGAGAACTGGCCTTCTACATCTTTAAAGTGTGCAGTGATTACCAGAATTAACCCAGTTCCTGGCATAGAGCATACGCACTGTGACAGATTGTGGAACAAACGAAGGCATTAGATGAAAAGTTTTATGGGTAGAAGTGTAACCTCGCATTACACATTCAGGTATTGTAAGTCCTGTTTATAGTTCAGATGAGATGCTCTTGGTCCATTTTACTCTTTCTGCCTGGAATTCTTTTCTGTCCATGCGGCTTGACTAGATCCTTTTAATCTTTTAGATCAACTCCACAGATGAGGCTCTGTTACTCCTTGACAGAAAGCTGTCCCTCTTCATCATAATAAAGGGTAAATGACTTTAAAATGTGTTGTAATTACATTGTCTCCGTAATTTAATCTTCAGAATAGTACCCTGTGTGTAGGGGAAATTATTACCATAAGCTACATTTTATAAGTGGGTAAACAAAGACTCAGAGTGGCAGAGCCCAGATTTCCAACCCAAGCAAACTGGCTTTAGAGTTTATAACCTTAACGGTGCTGGAGTATTGATCACAATTTATATTGCTGAATTCGTAACTTTGCTTTTCTAGTGACTGCCTCCCTCACTAATCCTCAAGGTCTATTGGGAGCTAGGACTGTTTTAGAGGTTCTGAGGTCAGCGCCAACCTTTCAAGAGCTTATCTGGCACGTTTGACAAGTGTTCTGTTATTTGTTGAATAAATAAACCAGTGCTTTATAAACAAATTCCAGATTGGTAGGCATCAGGAGGACCGACTCCCCATATTCCACGAGACCTTGTAGACACGGTTTCCTTTCCTCCAGCCTTGACTTCCCACCCTGTAAATCAAGGAAATCAGGGTGGGAGGCCCAAACCCAGCAGGAAGTTAGAGACGCAGAGACTTAGGAAAATGGAGGCGGGACACGGAAACCACAGTGTTCTTCGGTTCCCTTCACTGGAAGATGGCACCGAGGGCACCGCGTGGGACAAAGGGAGACACTGCCTGTTTCTCCACTCGGAGTGGTGTTGAAGCCGCAAGACATCCCTTCCTGTTCCCCAGGTTGAAAGACAAGTAAGTACACGAAACGCACGCAGGCTGCGAAACCGCACGACGCGGAGCAACCCGGTGTCGCCGAGGTGCGGGGTGGGGTGTGGCGGCTGGCGGGCGGAGTCGGGCCCTGGGCTCGGTAGACCCCGCCCCGCGCCCGCGGATGCAGGCCAGTCCTCGCCTTCCAGGCCCGGGCGGGTCCCCGCGGGCGCACGCGCGCGCACAGCCTGCTGGGAAGGCGCCCGCGCGGCGGCCATTTTGTCTTATCGGCTCCTCTTTAGAGGAGGATTCTCGGCCTGCGAGCAGGCCGAAGGGGTTGGCGACAGTGTCGCTGCCGTTTTCTTTGGTGGGTGCCAGGGCTGGTGGGAGTAGCCGCCCGAAGAAAGCACCATGATTTCGGCCGCGCAATTACTGGATGAATTGATGGGCCGGGACCGTAACCTCGCCCCGGACGAGAAGCGCAGCAACGTGCGGTGGGACCACGAGAGCGTAAGTCCCGCGGGCCTTGGGCCTGGGCCCGCGCGCCGTGGGGGCAGGGAATGGTGGGGAGGGCTGCGCGGGCTGTGGCCCCCGCCTGGGCCCGCGGTGCGATTCGGGGCCCGGGCAGCGCGGGGATTGGGCGTGTGACCCGGTGGCTGGTGGGCGCCGGGAGAATGGCCCGGGGGGGAGGAGTCCGCCCGGATCCTGGAATAAGGGATGGTCTGTTTTTTGTTGTTGTCCGAGTATTGTGGAAGTCAGAGGGGCCCTTAGCCGAATGGAAGAGCACGTTAATGAGACAGGGGAACGCGGGAAAGGACGAACGCGAGTATTTCTTTACATCTCGAGGCGCCGGAGTTTACACCTCGCTGTGAAATGGGGGGGGGGGGGAAAGGGCAGCTTCTTCCGTTATTTGGGTTGAGCGTGTTTTCAGATGAAGGTTTCTGGCCGGGACGAGTGGTTGAATCGTGACAGTGTATTGTTTCTGTAACGGTTGGATTTCGACCCTGATGGGAATCTAAAAATTTAGAAGTTTTAATTTCGTTTGCTGTGATGGTCCAAGTGTAAAACTCTGTGCATTGGTTGTCGAGACCGTCGTTAACATAGTACGCGTTTTGTCCTCTTCACCCTGTAAGGGTAAATATTTTGACCCTACTTTCACACATGAGCCTTCATGGAGTTTCTTGGCGAAGCTAAACCTCATCTCTGTGTTCCTGCTCATTTTCAACAGTTCTATGAAACGCACTCTGCAGATAGCGTCATGTATTTCAAGTGTTTCAGACTTACCATGTAACTTTTAATTCAGGTTCTTGCACCTTTTCAAAAAACAAGTGAGCACTATTACATTGGGAGGTACCTGATTCCAAAGCGCTATGAAGTAGTGTGGCAGAACTTATTGTCTGTGATTTGTCATATTCATAATTGTCCTTAACTTGAAGAGAGGTGAAACTTTCGATTTTTTTTTTTTTTTTACTTACATCATGAGCTTTCTCAATTTTAACACACCTGCTAGTCAAAACCGAAATTAAAATTTGGTTGATAATTTTGTTCCTCTTTCTAATCTTTTGTCACAGTAAAGTAACATTTTATCACTTTAAACTTCGCAAAATAGACCCAGCATTCCCACTACTAGGAATCTACCCAGAGGACCTGAAAACATTAATTCAAAAGGACGCATGTACACGCATGTTGATTGCAGCCCTGTTTACAATTGCAAAGAATTGGAAACAAACCAAATGCCCCAAAACAGATGATTGCCTAAAAAAAAATGTGGTACATATACACGATGGAATACTACGCATCCATCAAGGAGGACAAACACATGTCATTTGCAGCCACCTGGATGGAACTAGAAAGATTCATATTAGCAGAAATAAGTCAAAAAGAAAAAGAGAAGTACAGAATGGTCTCACTTATATGCTGGATATAGGGGAAAACAAACAAATAAGAAAAAATGAAAAAACCAATGGGACTGAACCATGGAGCAAGAAAGGAGGTGAAGGGGGGGGTGAAGAGCACAAAAGATCAGGATAGTTAATAAATGTTAGTGAAGTGGGAAAGCCCCGGGGTACACAATGGATTAATGTAATATAAATATGCATATATATGCAAAAAAACCCCACATTTACTAGATATAGGAAGAGAAAGGGCCAAACAACCAGCTGAACATCAACTTAACCAACCAACAAATCGCAGAAAAATGAGAGATGGAGTGACTGGAGGGGGGATATAGGGGGAGGAGTGGGGATCAATTAATGCACAAATATGACAAATCAATAAAATAAATTTTTCAAATAAAAAAATAAAAATAAAAAAATAAAATAAAATTAATACACTGTAAAAAAAACTTCGCAAAATAAAATTACCTTTCATTTCGGTGTGCATCATAAACAGTATACTCATTTTATGTTAGGAAACTGCTTTGATTGCCTGCTCATCATTGGATCAACCTGTGCTTACCTCCTTGGTTTTAAACATGTTTTGTGAAGAAACTTCTTGGTGGTATTTAATTACCACATTGCATTTTTTTGTTTTTGTTTTTGTTTTTTGTTTGTTTTGAGACTGGGTCTCGCTATTTTTGCCCATGGAACCGCAGGCTCTCGTTGCCTGGGGTACCACAGACTCAAGCAATCCCCAGCCTCAGCTTTCCAGGTAGCTGGGATTACAGACGCGCGCCACCACGCCCAGCTATATTTTTGGAACTAGGTCTTGCTACGGGCCCCAGGTGGGACGCCAACCGTGATCCCTATCCCCGCCGCTTCATAGGCTGAAGCTTACAGGCATAAGCGACCATACCCGACCCTCACATTGCGTTTTATTTGTGGTGGGTTTATACCACAAGCAGTGAGGTTAACAGAATATCAGCTTAGGTTTTATATCATCTAAGCTCTGGGAGATCTGCTTTCCTTTCAGTTTTAGCGGTTCTGACTGATTCAGGCTTTTGGTCCTTGTCACCAAAATATTTTATGGCTTTAATGACAGATTGCACTTTACCCTGGATTCAGGGACTTGAAAAAGTCAATTGCTCGTATTTCAGATTCATGTCTTCTGGGCATAATTTGGTGGTATTGATCAGAAACAGAGCACATGGCATCTTCCAAAGTTGAATTTCTGTAAAGTGTGTTAGAACTGAGATAGTCCTTGAGAAATGGACAGATTTAGCTGTTCAGGTTTCCCTATCACTGTAACCCTGTACTTCAGAATCTCTTTTGGTGCTCCTATCTGAAAAATTTTCTTGGACTCTCTTGTTCTAGTTTGGAAATGCCATTTCAACTGGGCGGGGCCTTTTGTTTGGCAATTAAAGGAACGGTATCTTGAATTCAGGGTGAGGTGTCTATGTGATTGATTTACCTTTGGAATTTGTTTGAAATACAGATTCCCCTCCCCCTACCCCCTTTGCTCCAATCTGATTTTATAGGTTTCTTGAAAGGCTCCAAAAATTGCATTTTTAAAAAAGACCTCTTAAAGCACTCTGAAACTTACTCAACCACTACCTGACCCATCTGATTAGTCCTAGGTTTTAAGAATGCTAGTTACACTTGGGAAAGTTCTCTTTTGAGTGAAGGCTGCATCTGCAATGCAAATTATTGACCTTTTCTTTGTTGGTAATGCTGTACCTGTAGCCACTGTCAAAGTTGTAATTTGGAAAATGCTTTGTTGGACTTTGTACTTTGCAGGCTTTTCCAACCTTGGAGATTAACTGCCTCTTAATCTGAGAGTACAATTTTCAGCTAAATCCAACTTTCAATGCTGTTTTAAGTACACTTTTCCTGCCTCAGTTAATATTTTACACTTCCTTGAAACTTTCAATGTTTTTACACGTAGCGGTTAATTTGTTTCACTAAACAATTGCAGTAAAGAGGAAAACATGAGTTAAACTCTTAAGTATGGGGCAAGAGCATCTTTCAGTCAGTGGCTCCAGGAGATGTGTGTGTGTGTGTGTGTGTGTGTGTGTGTGTGTGTGTGTTTGCCAGAGAAGGCATTAGTACCTTTATGCAAATTATCTGAATAGTTCAAATTCCAGGGAATTGTAGAGACTGATCAGGCTCATTTGTTACTTATATGTAATAAAAGGAATATTTGATTTTTTTTGTATCCATTTGCTGGCTTTTTGTATCCATTTGTGGCTTTTATGTTGCTCTCAACCCAAACGTATATATTTAATTGTTCATTTAACTGATTCTGATAAGATCTAAAATGAAATTTCCATTATCATTTATCAAATTCAAGTACGCCCTCTGTTCGGTTTATGAAGTTTATGAAGGAAATTAAACTTTTTTCTAGAACCTTAAGCATGCTAATACTGTTATTGCACTGAAAAATTTATTATTAATATGATCATCTTAGGAAAAATGTGTTGGGTATTATATCATTGACTTGATTTCTTCATAAGTAGCGTAAGTTAATAATGCAGTGCTTCTTGTTTCATGAAATGTTTTTCTCATTTCTTTTTTTTTTTGAGACTAGGTCTTGCTATTTTTGCCTGTAGAACCGCAGGCTCTCGTTGCCCGGGGTACCAGGGACTCAAACCCTTCCCAGCCTCAGCTTCCCAGGTAGCTGGGATGACAGGCGTGCGCTACCATGCCCAGCTATTTTTTGGAACTAGGTCTCCCTACGGGCCCCAGGCGGGACTCAAACCGCGATCCCTAGCCCCTGCCACTTCATAGGCTGAAGCTTACAGGCATGAACCACCGTGCCTGGCTATTTTTCTCATTTCTTACATATAAGTTGGGGAAATTGCTGTATTCACTTATTCATCAAAAATATATTACTCTTCTGACAGTTGAACTATAGAATCATCTGGTAGCAGATTTGTAATTAATGTCCTTTCCATAACATGGTAAGTACCACAGTGGAGAAAAGTATTGAGTATAAAAGGCATCCTGTAAGGTGGATACCTACTTCAGTCTGTGACTTTGTTTTTGTTGCAGGACGTGGGGGGGGGGGAGGGAATCTGTGTTTGATCTCAGTTTTGTTATTTAAGATGGGGTGATTGGACTAAATTTAGGTATCTTCCACAGGCAGATATAACTTATTTGGTTTTACATGTGCCTAGAAACTAATATAAAACTTTTTAAAATTAATGGGTAATGTTTTAAAAACCGGATTTAAAAACCAGAATGTACGACAGGAACCTATTTTTGAATGGCTTTTATGAGCCTTGTTAAAAGTTGGAACTAGGCCGGGTGTAGTGACACACGCCTGTAATCCCAGCGCTGGGAGGCTGAGTCCAGGGATTGCTTGAGCCCACCGAACGCTTGAGCACACCGGTTTGACACTACCTCAGGCAACATAGTGAGACCTAATCCCTAAAAAATAGCCAGGTGTGGTGTTGCGTGTCTGTAATCCCAGCAGCCTGGGAGGCTGAGGTCACTTGAGTCTGTTGGGGAGTACCCCAGGCAACATCGCAAGACCTAGTCTCAAAAAAAAAAAAGTTGGATCTAAGATTGAGAAACAGCTGCCTCCATTTAGGCAGGAGATAAATGTTAATGTTTTAGTTGCTGTGGAAAATAAAAATTGTATCAATAGTTTGTGTAGGCACTATCAAAGAAGAATGAGCTGTAATTGCAGAGATGTATATCTAATCAAAAGTCATGAAACTTGGTTTTTTTTTTGTTGTTGTTTGTGAGACTAGGTCTCGCTACTTTTACCTGTGGAACCGCAGGCTCTCGTTGCCGGGGGTACCACAACTCAAGCAATCCCTAGCCTCAGCTTCCCAGGTAGCTGGGATTACAGGCATGTGCCATCATGCCCAGCTGTTTTTTTTGGAACTAGGTCTCGCTACGGGCCCAGGTGGGACTCGAACCGCGATCCCTAGCCCCGGCCGCTTCAAAGGCTGAAGCTTACAGGCACGAGCCACCATGCCTGGCAAAAGGCATGAAAATTGACTGTAGAATGTGTGATCTTAATACACTGGAAACATAATATTTGTCAGGGACTGAATCCTTTGTTACAAATCTTATATTAAAATTTTTCTCCTGGGGTTTATCTTTTTTTTTTTTTTAAAGTGAGCTTAACATCTTTAAAAGAAACATTTGCTCCCAGCCTGTAGTCAGTTAAACTAATAATTGTGGAAGTGACTAAAGACAAAAGGTGTTCTTTTTTCCCCCGGCAATAAAATTTCTAGTATACTATATTTCAAATAGAAAAAAACTGATGTAATAGTTGAGTTCCTGTCATCAAATACAGATTGACTGTTGCCAACATTGGTTTAAAATGCCAATGCTGAGATAATAAAAAATAAGAATTTAATAAATATTTTATTTTATGACATAATGAAACTTGGTATCTGGTACGACCAAGTACCTATCCAAGATTGGTAGTAATTTAGACCTCCAAACAAAGCACCAAAAAAATATTTGCTAATCATCTTTGTGTGAAGTGTCTGTAAAGAGACATGTGTGGGCTGGGCACGGTGGCTCGTGCCTGTAATCTTCAGCCTATGAAGCGGCCAGGGCTAGGGATCGCGGTTCGAGTTCCCGCCTGGGGCCCGTAGTGAGACCCGTAGTGAGACCTAGTTCCAAAAAAATAGCTGGGCGTGGTGATGCGCACCTGTAATCCCAGCTACCTGGGAAGCTGAGGCTGGGGATTGCTTGAATCTGTGGTGCCCCTGGCAACGAGAGTTGTGGTTCCACAGGTAAAAGTAGCGAGACCTAGTCTCAAAAAAAAAGAGATACATGTGTGATATAATGATTTAAAGCCTTTACTATTTGTGAATAATTAGGGCAAGGAACAACTTAGCAGTCAGTTGATCTAGGGAAGTTTAATAAATAGCATTGAAGATATTTGATTAGTTCAAGAGATAATTATACTGCTTACTGTTAGATTCGGTAAGTGGAGAAAGACAGAAATCAGTAAGATATTCTTAGTGTATGTCTTAAAATCAGAATTTGTCATTAGAATTGGTAGTGTTGGGTTCAACAAGATTTAGTAAGTTTGCTGAGTAAAGACTGAGTCTTATTTTTAGTTAAAGAACCTCAATCCCTGGGGAGTGTTAAAAGACAAAATCTAGGGCCAGGCATGGTGGTGCGTGCCTATATGCAGCAGCCTAGGAAGCCACGACCTGGGCCAGGGATCGTGGTTCGAGTCCTGCCGGGGGCATGTAGCGAGACCTAGTCCCAAAAAATACCTGGGTGTGTTGGCGTGCCCCTGTAATCCCAGCTACCTGGGAAGCTGAGGCTGGGGATTGCTTGAGTCTGTAGAACCCTAGGCAACATGTGGTTCCCTGGGCAAAAACATTGAGACCTACTCTCAAAAAAAAAAAAGAAAAAGCGATCTAAGTTGTTACTGTTTTGTGAATCTTGTTAAATAGAATAGTGAATCTTTTCACCTACAATTTTATTTCAGCATTATCTTAAATTAGTGTTGAAGAGTGGAAAGTGCACACTGAACTGAATTTGGAAAGTGGGTTCTAATCTGGATTCTATAAGTATCTATGATACCTTTAGGGTGTCAGGTTGTATGTTTGCTTTGTTTTGTTATTTAAGATGGGGTGATGATTGGGCTAAATTTAAGTAACACCCAGTATCTTACTTGGTCTTACATGTGCCTGGAAACTTACTAATATAAAATTTTTTTTTAAATTAATGGGTAATTTTTTTTTTTTTTTTGAGACTAGATCTCTCTATTTTTGCCTGTGGAACTGTAGGCTCATCTTGCCTGGAGTACCACAGACTCAAGCGGTCCCTAGTCTCAGCTTCCAAGGTATCTGAGGTTACAGGCCTGCACCACCATGCCCAGCTATTTTTTTGGGACTAGGTCTGCCTCCGGCGGGACTCAAATTGCAAGCCCTGGCCCCAGCCGTGGTTTCCTAGGCTGCCGTCTACAGTCATGCACCACCATGCCCAACCTAATGGGTAATGTTTTAAAAACCAGATTAATTTGCCCATTTCTCCCCAGTTTTACAGATATATTGTTTAATTTTCAAACTCCTACTATGAAATTTATTGTCTCCTTGTTTTATATGAGGAAGTCAAAGTAGATATGACTTGTAGTACTCTAGTTGATTCAAATTGCCTTTCCAGGTGTATCTATTTATACTTGCCTGTGTTTCATACTGTCATGTCTCTTTCCACGTATTTCCTTATTCTTGGAGTGTCCTGTAACTTTTTCACTTATGAACATAAAAACCAGTTTAAGCTTGACTATCTGTGGATGACCTGACATTCCTTACTAAATTCCTTACTTACTTTCTAGTGTTACATATTATACGTTCTAGTAGACTGGTGCTATCATGTTTGTCTTCTACTGAACTACAAGTCCTCTTGAATGGATCTTAATCATTGTATTTCAGTTATATGATTGTTGAGTGCCATTTTCCACTTTTAAAATGTCATTTAATTAAAATTCTACACGCTCTTTTTTTTTTTTTTTTTTTTTTTTTTTTTTTTTTT